>VDFB02375235.1:0-44536 GCA_007258455.2 Sequoia sempervirens
AATTTGTTTCCTCGCCTATATCAACCACCTGGAAGAAATACAAGTGTTAGCGATAGATTAAATTGGAAAATTAAAGACATTTGGTGCTACAAAGAATTCAATTCATTCCAAACTTCACCGTTATTGGATTATATGGTGTGTTGACTACAACACACCAACTTGTACAGTCAATAAACAAACATATTAATCTATATGATGGGAATTTAATTTCCAATTTAACCTATCGCTAACACGAGTAATATATATCAACAATTATATCTGCCATTTTTTTCATTATGCTGGAACTGTGAAGCAATGAACGTTCATTCGAATATATCTCAAACTCATCTCTCCTGGAATATGAAAGAGGCCATCACTTACATAATCAATAAGGGAAGACAAGACACACAAGAAAGATACCACACACCATTGTCAAACTTTTGTTTATTTCATTACTTATACAGATAGCTGAAAAAACATAGATTATTGCAAGACACATTGGTTGCAAAGCACAGTGTGCATCGGCTATTCAAGAATAAACGTTAAGAATTCAATGAAAACCTTAGTGATCACCTTGATTGACCAAAACATAGCAGGTGATCTCATTGGTTAAATATGATAATGCACATAATAATTACACATTGGATAACACTTTGTGGTTCAATCTCCATGCTCAAACCTAGAGGGTGAAGAGCACAGCGAGGATTTGCACATGGGGAAACTACAAAACTTACCAATTTGAGGTGAGGGTGAGTAAGAAATTGGGTTGCTAATTGTAAAGGTTTTTAGAATAGTATGTGGGTTATAGCTTGGATAAAACCCAGTGTTTCCCAACCCAAAATTTTAGAAAACGGTAAGAATGTATTAAAAAAAAATTGTGATCAATGTAGTAACAACCCAATTGGTGTGTCACCCCTTGGCTAGATTTCATTACACACCCAATGTTTTCCAACATGCACTTATATAGAGAGATTAATAACATAATGAAAAAGATTTGTTTAGTACACAATAAGAATGTAATGGGACACAACCAATCTCTACACAAAACACACCTATGTACATACAAAAATGCATGAAACCATACATAGAAATATACATAACATGATGAGACGTCATAGTGCAGGGCCCTCCAAATGGGGGATAAAACTAATGAAACTAGCGTATGGGAGCAAACATTAGAGAAACAATAGGAAGGAGATAATGATACCATCTAGTCAGGTTTCCCACCTCCTGTCGACCGATAAAACTAGGCCCTATGGCTTGTGTAGGCACGAGGAGGAGCTGTAGGTGGGGAATACAAAAAACATACCAAATTGAGGTGAGGGGTGATTAAGCAATTGGGTTGCTACTTGCAAAGGGTTTTAGAACAATATGTGGGTTGCAGGTTTTATAACACCTAGTGTTTTCCAACCAGAAATTTCAAAAAATAGTAAGAATTTAATCAAAACCTTTTATAATTAATGTAGTAACAACCCAATTAGTTTGTGACCTCTCACCTCAATTTGATTACACACCTGGTGTTTTCCAACATGAAGTTATATATAGATTGTATGAACGTAATGAAAAATATTTGTTTAGTAAACAATAAGAATGTAATGAAGATCACCTTTGAAATTTATGCAAACCACATTGAATGAGATAGATAAAAGATAATGTATTGAGTGAAGAGATTCTCCGTACTATTCAGAAGTTGAGGAAGGTGCATGTGAAATATGCGCAATCAAAAAATGGCAATGCAGAACTCGACCAACAGGTAGTACATAGTATGTAATCGAAAAGGAATCTACTCTAAAAACACTTGAAAAGAAGCAAACCAATGTGAATGAGATAGATAATGTATTGACTAAAGAGATTGTTCCTCCTCTTCAGAAGTTGACGAACAAGCATGTGCACTATGTGAAATGGGAAAATGGCAACACAAAATTGGAGGCAGCAAGTACTAGAATGCATGGAATGAAAAACAAATCTTCTCTAAAAGCACTTGAAAAGAAGCAGAGTGGTTGAGTGAGATACATAATGTATTGACTGAAAAGATCCTCCATGCTCTTGAGAAGTTGATGAAGGTGCATTTGTAGTATAAGCAAAGGAAAAATGGCAATGCACAAGTGGATAAACTAAAGAGGTTTGGTATTGCACGACAATTTGTGCACGCAAAGAAATTCAGAGATGTTGCTATGGATGGAGTTGAACAAGTAAATTCTATCATGAATAACTTCTACAACACAACATATTTTCCACTATGAACTGTAATAACTATTTTTATTTATTAGTTCGGAAGCTTCATAAGTGTCACTTGCCAAAGTAATAACTTGTAATTTTCCTACAACACATTGCATGAAATTGTCTTGTCCATCAAAGCTTTTTTCTCAAACTTCCCTAACTTATTGTCCTTTTCAAAAACAATACATAGGAATTTGAATATTCCTGCTCTTCAAGCAACTTTTAGTGCATTCCACTCAATTATGAACACACCTTGGATAACTTTGCTTTTCTAATTTCGATTCAATGAGATAAACTATGAGTTAGCCAAACTGTGGTCAACATTGATTGGAAGTGCATTAAAAGTTCTGCTTGAAGAGGAATATTATTGAAATTACTTTTCTACTCTCTCTAAAAAGGACAATAATATTAGGGAAGTTCTTGAAAAATATTTTATGGACAAGACAACTTGGGTGCTCTGTGTCCTAGGAAAATTACAAGTTATTAGTTTCACAGAATTACATGTAGACAGCATGAGTGTAATGAAAACCTTTAGTTTTGTAGACAATAAGAATGTAGTGAAGTCCATTAACCTTCACAAGTTAAAGCAACTCTTACTTACACTAAAAGTTGGATTTCAATTTCGTCATATGATTTATCAAAAAAATGCAGAAAATAATTTAGAACAAAAAATATGCTTGCACTAAAGTAACTGACATGGGACACTATGTTTTCCAACAATGCATACTATATATATATATATGTTGCCAACAAATAAACTGCTCAGACAAAACTAACTGACATAGGATAGTGAGTTTTCTAAATAATAATTTTGACATAGGAGAGTGAGTTTTCTAAATAGAATTTTTTTTCTATCTCCAAAAAACTCAAACAAATATTTTCATAACGAACTAACTGGCATGCGACAGTGTGTTTTCCAACACTCCAAATAATGCGAGCATTTTATTTGTTCCAATCAAATGAACAAAGGGAAATGCCATATTTACATCACCAAAGAGTTGTTCTAAAATATGAAGGTGGACTTCATTACATTTTTTGAGCATACGAAACAAAAACTTTTAGTGAGGGAATAACTAAGAGGAGACATTGTGTTTTCCAACACTACAAATAATGCAAGTATTTTATTTTGTTCCAATCAGATGAAGAAAGTGAAATGACATTTGGATTGTAGCAAAGAGTTATTCAAAAACTTCAAAGTGGTCTTCATTACATTCTTCAAGCATAACGAAACAAAACTTTTCATGACGAACTAACTGACATGGGACAATGTGTTTTCCAACACTACAAATCATGGGAGCATTTTATTTGTTCCAATTAGATGAAAAAAGGGAAATGCCATATTTATGTCACCAAAGAATTGTTCTAAAAGATCAAGGTGGACTTCACTACATTTTTGGAGCATACAAAACCAACACTTTTCATGCTCCAAGGGAATAACTGTGATGAGATAGTGTGTTTTCCACCACTGCAAACAATGTGAGCATTTTATTTCTATTTATTTTTTCTCTTTTGAGTGGTACAATCAAAATGGCATTTCACTTTCCTCATCTGATTCAACCAAATAAAATGCTCACATTAGTTGCAGTGTTTGAAAACACACTATCTCCATATAAGGTGTTAAGAAACAAGCAACCCATATAGTGTTGTAAAACCCTCTGCAACTAAGAGGAGACAATGTGTTTTCCAACTGTGCAAATAATGCGATCAATTTATTTGTTCCAATCAGGAGAAAGCTAACTCATAAACAAAAAGCACCTATGTATGTAACATGAGATCAAAATGGCATTCCATTTTCCTCATCTGATTCGACCAAACAAATGCTCACATTATTTGTAATGTTGGAAAACACACTGTCTCCATATAAGGTGTTAAGAAACAAGCAACCCATATAGTGTTGTAAAACCCTCTGCAACTGAGAGGAGACAATGTGTTTTCCAACTATGCAAATAATGTGAGCAATTTATTTGTTCCAATCAGGAGAAAGTTAACTCATATAGACAAAAAGCACCTATGTATGTAACATGAGATCAAAATTGCATTTCACTTTCCTCATCTAATTTGACCAAATAAATGCTCACATTACTTGTAATGTTGGAAAATACACTGTCTCCATCATTGGTCATGCATCCCTTCCCAGCCAACAAACTGCAAAATCAAAATGTGGAAAATGGTGATGCACCATGGCAAAGAATGCATTTGAGGGGTTTGTAGTGATTCGGCTGCCTGCAAATCCATTTTCCTTGCCCGCGTGTCCCTCCCCACCCACCAAATTGGAAAATGAAAAATGTGGAAAATTGTGATGTTAGGTAAGTTTTGTCTAGCTTTTTGACTTTAGACAAAAAGCACCTATGTATGTAACATAAGATCAAAATGGCATTTCACTTTCCTCGTTTGATTCGACCAAATAAATGCTCACATTATTTACAGTGTTGGAAAACACACTATCTCCATATAAGGTGTTAAGAAACAAACAACCCATATAGTGCTGTAAAACCCTCTACAACTGAGAGGAGACTGTGTGTTTTCCAACAGTGCAAATAATGCAAGCAATTTATTTGTTCTAATCAGATAAAGAAAGAAAAATGACATTTGGACTATAGCAAAGAGTTGTTCAAAATTTTGAAAGTGGAATTCATTACATTCTTGGAGCATAACGAAATAAAACTCTTCATATCGAACCAACTAAAATGGGACAGTGTGTTTTCCAACACTACAAACAATCTATAACAACACTATGCCTTGCAGGTTTCATAATACCTATTGTTTTCCAATTTCATTACATTCTTGGCACCTCGTTTTTCTATTTGCAAATAATGGTTTCCAATGCCACGTTTTTTTGGGTTTTTGTCCATTCCAAAATATGATTTTGAAAACCCACCAGCATAGACATGTTTTCTCAGCAATGGGATAGGCTATGACAAGTCGGAGTTAACATTTGACCATCAAGTCTTTCCATAGGTGCAATTTGTCCATCCAGCCTTCCTTTTCATCAAGGTGTTTTGTTCCAATGAAAAGAAGAAAGTGAAATGACATTTGGACTATACCAAAGTGGACTGTACCGATAAATAGGACCAAACGTCTAGGAAAGGTAGGTAGGAGTTAACTAACATGGGACAGTGTGTTTTCCAACACTGCAAACAATCTATAACACTGTGCAAATTGTAGATTTCATAATACCTATTGTTTTCCAATTTCATTACATTCTTACTATCTAAATCACAAAAGGTTCTCCAAAAAATCACAAAATATACCAAATTGAGGTCAAGGGTGAGTAACCAATTGGGTTGTTACTTCTAAAGGGTTTTAGAACAATCAGAGTTTTAGTAGACAGTGTGTTTTCCAAAACGATAGTGTATAAAATGGCGGAAAAAATGGGATCTCATCTGGGCTTTATGCTATTTACAAATCATGATTTTGAATGCCACATTTTGAACTTTTTTGTCCATTTTGAATAAGAATGTGAATAATGGCGATGTTTTGGGTTTTATGTGGTTTTCAAATTTTATCATTTCATTGCAGAACCCACGTTGCGTTTTCCAACCTCAATATATTTCGCATGGTTTCTAGTTTCTATAAACATTATTCAATAATTTCACTCATATTTCCACAATGGGTTGTCATTTATTTCATTCGACAATGGCAAAATTCTAAAACTAGCATACGAGAGGAAACAAAATTAAAAAACCCTTGACACCAAAAAAAAACATTAACAACCTTGCATTTCAAATAAATACCCCTTTTCCTAATGAAAACCCTACAACGTTCAAAATAAGAATGTGAACAATGGCGACATTCTAGGCTTTATGTGGTTTTCACAATATACCATTTCATTGTAGAACCCACGTTGCATTTTCCAACCTCGTAATATATTCTACATGGTTTCTAGCTTTTGTAAACGTTATTTAGTTATTTCACTCATATTTCCACAATGGGTTGTCAGCTATTTCATTCGGCAAGCACAAAATTTCAAAACCAGTAAACAAGAGGAAATGAAAATTTAAAAACCCTTAACAAAAAATCACATAAACAATAACCTCGCAACGAATAACCGTTCATTTCTTCAGAGTTTCCAAGCATAATGGAAAAATGGCTTATATTTCAAGCAAATATACATACCGACTAGCTTTGAATGCCTACAACTCCCTCCTGTTGCTCTCCACCAAAACATCACTGTGGAAAATGGGACCTCGTCTGGGCTTTTTGATATTTGCAAATAATGGTTTCGAATGCCACATTTTTTGGGTTTTTGTCCATCTTGAAATATGATTTTGAAAACCTACCAACGCTGACATATTTTCCCAGTGATGGGATAGGCAATGGCAGGATGGAGTTAACATCCGACCGTAAAGTCTTTCTATCGGTGCTATTTGTCCATCTAGCCACCTTTTCCGTCGGGGCCATTTTTTCCACCGCGTGGGATAGGGGATGGGGGGTACAATATCATGTTACATACATAGGTGCTTTTTGTCTAGGAGTTAGCTTTCTCCTTTCTACATCCACAACCACCATTTGTAAGGTCATGGAACCCAAATTCAGAAGCCATAGGTTGAAAGGCATAGACGTATGTCAATGCTACATTTACAATGTTTTGCATTTAAGCTGCAGAGACAACTTTAGCATAAATTTTGTAGCATACACTAATAATAGCAAGTAACCAAAAAAAAATAACATAACATGGTCATTCTAATCTTGATGGCCAAATTTATAATCTATGTACTTATGTACAAGTATCATGAACAACGACAATGTAGTATTATTTTCATTGTGGAATGGTCTCGACCCTATACTATTTCAATCTAAGTTTGAACAAAAGTCTCTAGTTTTATACCAAAAAGGGATTAAGAGAACAACCATTGACTCACTACTATACTCAAGATCTAAGGGTCTCATGGGGGGGCTTCGGGATCTAATTTGAAGGAGCAAGGGGTCCCATGAAGCAAAAATATAAAATGCTATAGGGTAAATTATAATCTTTTCCTCAACAATAGCAGCCCCTACTTTTTAGATCAGAAATTTAAGTCGGTGCAAAAGGGGTGGGGCTAGAAATTGCCCCAACTTAGGCTTTTTTTTGCCACTTGTCAATCATATGAAGTTTTAAATTCTCACCAATTAGTTTTTTTATTATTTTATATTTATTTAACTGCCGAATTGAATATGCAAAATAATACAATTCATAAAACCACCAGCTTCCATAAATATAAGAGCTTAAAATTTTAAGCTTAAACTATGATACAAAATTCATGAGAACACCAACTTTAAAATACCTAATCCTAAAAAATTTCAGCAGCACCCACTAATTTTTTTTAAGAAGCCTCCCTCCATAGAACCCCACCCTAAGACATTCGACAATTACTAAATATATATCAAGATGGCAGCAAACTGTGTTTAAAATTTTATACGCTTGCATGCAATGTTAATTAACACTTGAATTGTCTCTCATAACAACATACTAGAAAAATTTCAAGGATGTTTAGGAACAACTTAGTGACATTATAAATGAAGTGAAAGAAGCATTGCTGAATGTGATACTGAGCAGAGGTTATAATCTTCTCACAACGATTCAATAAAAACCACTTAACCTGAATTTGTTTTACCCTGAACTTCCTTACATGAAGTTAACATTATTTCAATTTCCTAATGGATAAGTCAAAGTGGAAGAATACGTTCACTCATTATTTATATTCTTATATGTTGAAATCACATAAATTTACCATTGGAAAATTCACCGTCAGCAATTCACCATCATGACAAATTCACCACAAGAAAATTCCACAGTCATGACAAATTTACCTCAAGAAAAATTCAAATTCACCCGATGACAAATTCACCTCAAGGAAAATTCACCATCAACAATTCACCGCGGAAAATTCATGTCATTAACATTTTTAATATATAATTCATCACAGTGAATTGCTGGTGGTGAATTTTCCTTGAAATGAAAATGTCATGACGTGAATTTTATTGTGGTGAATTGCTGGCAGTTAAGTTTCCTAAAGCCATTGAAGTTAAATCTAAGAGGTCTATTTTAAATCCTTAATTTCAAGGTCTAGCTGCTACTGATATCCATGAGTAATATAATTAATAACAGCAAAAAGATCCATATCACCAAGATGTGGCGTTTGGTTTTTAAAGCACAAGAATGAGTAAAATGGCACCAAACTGTGAATGAATGAATGAATGAGGGATTTTAATGTCGTCCACGAGACCAAAAAGTCTAAGGGACCGAGAACCACAAAACTACGGAGTCTCCAAAATCTTTTCGATGCTAGATCTTCTACTGTGAATTTTGATCAGAAAACTAACAGTCTTGATGATTTGTTCTTCATCAAATAGCTCGTGCAAGTTGCTGATCTTCAAGTTGCCTTCACACTGACTACGAATATCCTCATAAGCCGTGCACTCCATGATAAAATGCCATTTGGTCTCTACCACCCCTTTGCTACAAAACATGCAAATTCTATCCTCCCACACTTTCTTAGGTATAGTCCACCTTCCGGATTCACACCTCAGATGATGCGACCCGGTCCTCAATTGAGCAATTAGCAGCCGTGCTTTACCCTTAATAGCAGCTCCTAAATAAGTTTTATCTCCATGCTCCCAAGTTGAGTTAAACGCTTTGAAGAAATATACTACACAAAGTATAATTTTTTGAAGAAGAAATCTATCGAATTTAACGTATGGAGATGATCTGTCCCCTCTTATTCACTCTATGTGAAAAATAGCTTTGGTAATCGTTGCATTTACAGCATTGGCGACAGCTGGTATCCAGACAATACTAACAAAAATTGTCACCAAAAATAACCTCGAGAGCAAGGAGAACGGAGTAAACAAAATAAATAAATAAATTTAAACTGCCAAATTGATGATGGGAGAGAGGCGTTGGATCTCTCTGTGGCAAAACAAATGCTCTCTCCCCCAAATAGCAGGTCGCCTTCCCCGCACGCTTCTGTCTGTGCGTCTCTCTTCCCGTTCCCTGGAAAACCCCCCAGTCTACCGCATTCCTTTGAATGGAATAAAAAACACAACCAAAAGGCACTGGCTATGGAGGCCACAATTTGCACCGATGGGTCTATGTGCATCCGATGCCCTGCCATATCCGTACCCACTATATCCGTAGCATCTAAGTCCGTTGCTTAAAAAATTTCGTGTTTGTCCGTACTGTAGAAAACTCAACTTACGGCAGGTGAATTTTATTGAGTTTGAATTTTAGTTTAATTCATCCCCTTTCCATGCCATTTGGAGTAATATTTTTATAACTTTATTATTTTTAGTTAATATAAATTAAATATATGTAGTTTATTTTTATTTTTTTTAAATGATTTTAATATATTTTTATTATTAAATATTTATTGATTTTTTATTTATATGAATTTTTTATTATTTTTAAATATTTTTTCTTAAAAAAAATAATTTTTTAATAATTTTTTTATTAATATAAATTATAACTAAAATTAAATATATGTAGTTTTTTTATTTTAAAATTTGATTTTAATATATTTTAATTACAAAATATTTATTGATTTTTTTATTTATATGAATTTTATTAATTTTTTTTTTTCATAAATTTAATAATATTTTTATAAATTCTTTATTTTTAAGTTACTATAAATTATAACTAAAATTAGATATTTTTGGATGCAATATCAATTTTTATTTTACAATTTATAAATTAGTTTTTAATTGAATTGTGTAATTTCAAAGGGTTGATGATGAATAGAATGTTATGAGAGAAAACATTGATATTCATGAACTATAAAATAAAAATCAATAAATACTTTAAATTATTCTAATTATCAAATTTTCACCTTTATATATTTTTCAATCTAGATTTAACTAAATGTTCTTCGCATAATGTAACTTTTGTATGTTAATTATTTGTTAATATAATTATAGTTTTATAGTATGAATCTAAGTTTAAAACCCATCAATTTTATCTCTTTGGGTTAACCCAAAAGTATGATGGACAATGGCTATATTCATTGATTTTTTTATAGCCATACTTTCCCCCATTTACCGCCTTACGCTTTTTTAATCTTCTTTAAATTTCATTCTTAACATGTAATGTTTGTATAAATTTTATTTTTAATATGTAATTTTTTTTATATTTAATTTCATTGATTAATAATTGAAGATTAGTTAATGTTATTTTTTTATTTAATAGTTGTTTTTTTAAAATAATTATTTTTTAATAATGTTTTAGATTTTATTTTATAAATAAGAAATAAAGAATAATTAATATAGATTGTACAAATATCTTAATCATTTTATTTATTATACATAATACATAATTTTAATCTTTTAAATTATTTTATTTTATTTAAAGAGTATTTTTATTTATTTAAAAGTTATTTTAATTTTTTTATTTTATCAAAATGTGCAATAATATTGAATAGTAAATATTTTTTGCTAAAGATTTAAAGTGCTTGTGTTGGGAGGTAAGATAATTTTATGGAATTAGGTAATTATTTTACCCAAAAATATTTTTATGTGAAAAGGAAAATGAATCAATTTTTACCATAGGATTATAAAAGGGATAATTATTTTTACCTGAAGAGCATACTGAAGATACGTACAAGTAAAAAGTGAAGTGAATTTTTCCAACAAAAGAAGACTATTATTGAATTAATTTTCACAAAGACGGAGATTAAAGATTAAAATATTTAATTTTCCAAAAGGCAACTAATTAAATATTTTATTTTTTCCGAAGTGCTGCACCAAAAGGAAGAGTTGTACTAGATAGATGCCAGATAGCCCATGGACTGTCATGGGATGGTAACAGTCATTAAAATTTTATAAAATAATTGTCATGGGCTATAGATAGTCATTAAAAATAAAAGTTTTAAAATTAAAACTTAAAACAAAATAGCTTAAAAACTAAAATATTTAAAACATCATTATACATACCTGCACAAAAGAATGAAAGGAAGAAATTAGAATGAACGTATGAGTAATGATAATACCTAAATTTTTGAAAGTTTACAGACCCACACAATGAAAATCCAAACATGAATGAAATTTACTAAAAGTCGTCTACATAAGCATGCTAAAATAGAATGCACTCAAAAAGAAGAATAGATTTGACCCAAAACCAAGCAAGGGACTACTTTTTGTTCTATAAAAAGCATGTTTGGTAAACTCTTACCAACTTCATTTGTCAAGATATTAAAATAATATCATTCTTTTCAACCAAAACCTTATCACTTAATTATTCTTAATGATAAGCAAGCGTTGAATGCCCTTTCAAGGCCCCCCTCTCCACCACTTTTGTATATTATTCTCCATTTTTTGTATTCAAGAAGGTATAAGGTAGAGATTGCCACATAGCTTAGATGGGGGTAAGTAGAAACATTAAGAATGGAACAAGATAGCCAATAATGAGAAAGAGAAAAGATACCTAATTGAAGAATAAATCCTATTTGAGGATGTTGGTGGAAGGTTTGTTGAGTTACTCTTCTTCATTAATATATTTATCTATTGACTTGTGTATATTTTTAACTATTTAGTTTTGGGTTTGTCTTTTTTTAAGGTAGATTAGATGAATTTTTTATTGGGGTTTCAGTTTATATAAGCAAGGTCATTGTACACTCTTGTAACATACCTCATCATCATCGAAACGAGGTATTGGAAAAGGTGTTGCATGAAGCCGAGCTCAACCTCGAGTGGGCTAAAGAACATCGGGCGGACAACGAAGGTTATATCCAATTAATGATTGATAAAAATATGTCTATCAAGGAACTAGATGTGGAAAAAGTTAAAGAATATTTCCATAAGAAGATGGAGGAGAGTGCAATGGATGACATATCTTCGCTCTTCATGAATTTTGTTGCTAGGGCATTCACTCAATCAAAACAAATGGTGGAAGCCGCTTCGAAATGTACCAAGAATGGAGAAGAGATAGTTGTTAGATACCTTCTTGATCCATACTTTTGGTTGTTTGTTGATGACATACAGTTGTGTAAAGTTAGCCTGGACTTAGATTAACGACTGCTCTAAATTTCTATTGTTTGTTCATGCTTATGGTGAATGAATAATTGAATAACTACAGTCCTTTGAAACTTGCACAAATTTCATGAGACTGTAGTAATCTGGTTAAGTGAAATTATGTTTTAGGAAGGTTTTCCATAGTAAAATCCTCCATGATCACTATTCATTGCTGAATTTCAAGTCTATGAACCTTCTCTCTTCCTTGCCCTTTTCCTTTTTTTTTTTTAATAAGTAACCTATGCTAAGGTTCATTGCACATTGTAAAGCCAAATCTTAAGCTAAAGATAGGAGTTCAAACTGATGTTCGAACCTGCTGCAAATTGTGCACTAACTTCCCACTTTGAGGAACTCCATTTTGTGATCCTACTTCCTTCCAGCCTAACTTCGTGAGTCCATCCTGTGATTGCCACTTATTACAAGACTTTCCTCCAGCCTAACTTTGGAGAAATTGGCTTGGCGAATGAAGGTAGCAAGGTATTTCTAGATTCAATACTTTTACTTAATGCTTATTACAAGAGGAGTTTCTAGATTCAAGAGGAGTTTATTACAATGAGCCCAAGACTGTTGTAACATCTTTCCAAAGCTCCCCAAAGCTTTTGAAATGATGGATATTACTATTTTTGAGTGAAATCCTTTTCTGTCTAGCCTTGAAAATGACATAGCCCTGAATCTCCAAAAATTGAGCATAGATCTCATACCATATAACATCATACACATAAGCTTTAAACTGGCAAAAGAAATTTGGTGATGAGGAGATTTAACATATGCAAATTGAAATATAACTTCCTCTTAAGACACCTATTGATCAAGTTTCTCAACACTTATCTCTTCATGTCATAGGGCTATATGTTGATCCAAATTTTTTAGATGTACAACGGATGTCAGATAGCCCATGAATATCATTAATTTTTTTAAAAATGACTATCATGGGATGGTAACAGTCATTAAATTTTTTTTAAATGATTGTCATGGGCTATAGATAGTCATTAAAAATATTTTTGTTTCTAGATTTTTAATTTATTTATGTATTTTGTATTTTTTTAAAATTGACATCCCATAGCAAAGAGAAATGACTTTGAGAAAATTCCAAGCTTTTGAACATATTTTATGTTTTCATAATTTGAAATCATCTAAAACTAATTGCAACTCCAACAAGGTGGTTGGTTTAAGAGGAGGTCCTAGAATTGACACTTGGATCAAAGCTTGGCATGAGGTATTTGTATCAAACGTATGTTTGGTTTATTGATCTATGTGCATTAAATGATTTTCTTCGAAGTGTAAGTGTGTTATGTGGTAAGTAAGTATATGGTAGCAGTGTATATCCTCACCATTATCTCATGAATGGACAATCAGACTATGGATATACTTTAGAAGGTGGACTTCACTAAGTATTATTTATGATGGATTGTGAGATGAGGTAATGTTTAAAAAAATCTCCGAAGTTGGGACATATATGAATGTAATAGCTCTCCATTTAATGATTCATTAAAGGGGTAGTGATTTTGGCATTCAACTATTTCTCTTGTTGAACATGGATGATGATGGACATGATTTTTTGTTGGCCTGAGAGATTTTGCAAACATATTCACCATGTCTCGAAATACCTTTTCTTGGAACTTTTGCTAATTTGTCTCTATATTGTGACCTTGTTGGTGAGGTTGTGGATTGACATAAGGGGTCTTGTTTCTTTATAGTCATTTTAAATATTTTTCTTGGTATGTAGGGTTAGGTGGTTAAACCATGATATCTTCAAGGGGCACAAATCCTACTTTCTGTGTCAGGTATGTATCCCCTTGTTATAATATGAAATATTTTTTCTAAAAGTATTGGTAGTTAATTCATCATAAAGAATTAAAAGAGTTAAAGGTGGATCTTATGTTGGGGGATCTTATGGTCATATTCCCTTTGGTATATATAAAATAACTATGCTTAAAATGATTCGAGAGAAATCCTTGTGAAAACATGACCTGCTTCCTATAGGGATTGACATTCTCAAATTGGCATTCATGAGAAAAATTGTCTAATGTATTCAGGCACTGGACTTGTTTGAAAATTTGAATATTTAAACATTTGTTTTTAAATTAATAAATTCTTCCTATAATAAAAGATTTGAAGTGCAAAAGCACTAATTTGTCACATGATGTAAAATCATGATTTTTTAAATTTTATTTATATTCTATATATACTTTTGAATTAAAAAATATTTTATCATTTTTTTAAAACAATATTTTTAGTGTATCTTTATTATTTTGTATACTAAATAAAATCTTTTCATGGTTTCTTTAAAATAGATAATTAATTTTAATATATATTGTATAGAGATTTTTGATTAGTTTAATATATATTGTATAGATATTTTTGATTATTTTTAATAAAATATTTTATTTATTATTAGTTTTTAAATTGTTAATAAAAATTATTAATTATTATTTAACTATATATGATAAATAAATTCTTTGAAACATATATTTCTCATCATAAATATATTTTACCAATTGTATAATAATTTTTCACATGATGTAAAGTCATGATTTTTTAAATTTTATTTATATTCTATATATACTTTTGAATTAAAAAATATTTTATCATTTTTTTAAAACAATATTTTTAGTGTATCTTTATTATTTTGTATACTAAATAAAATATTTTAATGGTTTCTTTAAAATAGATAATTAAGTTTAATATATATTGTATAGATATTTTTTATTATTTTTAATAAATTATTTTATTTATTATTAATTTTAAAATTGTTAATAAAAAATATTAATTATTATTTAACTATAAATCATAAATAAATTATTTTGAAACATATATTTCTCATCATAAATTAATTAATTATTACAAAAAAATGTTTATGCGTCAGTCACCCCAACAACCCATACCTTAAATACCTAGGGCGAAATTATTACAAAATATTATTTTTTATACAAAATATATAATATAATATAATAAAATATATTTTATATTTACCCTATATTTCTTATATACATTAAATTATATTATATGTCATAAGTAAATTCTTGTCGAAAGGCATATTTTTAATCCTAAATTAATTATCAATAATAAATATAATATTATTATATTATATTATATTATAAAATGATATAATATTATATTCTTATAACCCCTTATCCAAATATAATTCTCAGATAAAAAAAATCAAATAATATAAAATATAATATAATTCGATCAAATATAATATTTGTGCTTAATAAATATAAATCCAGCGAATAAAAAAAATGGAAGATACAATTGCAAATAAATAAATAAATGAGACTACACGGAAGTCTAGGGCGAATTTTCCTCCACGGAAGTCTAGGGCGTATGGAACACGCTGACGAGGACAAGCAGATACACGGCAAGTATGTCAGGTTAGAACGAGGACCGACGAGGACTGGCAGATACGGCAGCAGGTATGTCAGGAGGGATGGCAGCGGATGGGCATCGATGCCATGCGGTGCAAATTGTCACTCCTATAGACATTGCCTTATTTCTCTCATCCCATGTCTAATAAATACGTAATAACTTCTGAAGAGGATTTTTAAGGAAACGTCCTGTCACAAATTCTCCTCCCTCCGTGCCTTACCTAGATCTCTGAGCATATCTAATAAATACGTAATAACTTCTAGCTCCATTATTGTTTGTCTGCAGAAAGCTGAGTTTTCTATACTAGAAAACATTGGAAAGCAAACTAATTTTTTTTTCACAAAATTAAACTCATTTTTATCTGACATAAAGTACAAAGTCTAACGGCTCGGAGTTTGACGACTGCAGAGTTGCACGGGCGGTCAGAGAGTATGCAGGCATAGGCATCCGACATGCCCATGCCGTTTTTGGTGCTGGATAGCCTTTGCCTTATTTCTGTCATCCCATGTCTAATGAATACGTAATAACTTCTGAAGAGGATTCCAAAAGGGAACGGCCTGTCACAAATTCTCCTCCCTCCGTACCTTACCTTACCTACCTCTCTGAGCATATCTCTTAACGTAACACAAAAAAAAATCACTCTTGGACAGTGGGAACTTCAAATATGGTATTTCAGATTATGTCTTGATTTGAATTTTTACAGATACAGTTAAGCAATCAGCTCAAATTAGGGAATTCGGGTAGCCATAATTTTGCAGCACGCCATGAGGGTGACAGAAGCACTTTAACTCTCCCCCTCTTAAATCCATGATTACGGCTACATCTGTTTCAACTGACAATTTCTCTTGCAAGTTGGCCAAATGACCGCCTGTAATTCACGAGATTTCTGCCTAATTCTTAGACATTCCTCTCAACTTAATGATTTGTTTGACCATACAATGCCCAACAGGAGACATTGAAGAATTATATTCTAAACCAAAGCGAGATTACGAACAAATTGTTTATTGAATTTTCCTAGGAGTCTGAAATTTTTGTAGTTCAATTTTTACCTAGTGGGAAATAGTGCCGACTTTAAGTTTGTCCACATTATGAAATTGCAAATGGTTGGGCAGAGAGCATTATCTGCTCACAAATAGCAAGGCAGGATTTTGCTCACAATGAAGAGGCAGGCTTGTCAAACCATAAATCTTTGTATACACCAACGTTTTTGACTTTGCATATGCATTTGATTTTAGTAATGTTTCGATTGGAACACATTATAGAAATATTTAATAACAAGGAATATATATATATATATATATTTAATACAATTAAACTATATGAATGAATACATTTCATTAGGCAATAGAAAATATATTAATCCATCTTAATATTTTAACTTCTATGTTAGATCTTTGTTTTGTTGATATCATGTCAAGATATCAATTTTGATTTATTATAGGCTATCATTCTAGTAATCATGCAACAAAAATGATATTCTTAATGTCTAGTTCTCACAATTGTTTTGATATTTGATAACCTTATAGATCTTCATTTGACAATTCATGTGATAAGCCGGCCATACTATCCCCTGTGCATACATCCCTACAACATGTATTTTTGTGTTGTTTATTACTCAGAAGATTCATCAAGGAGAATATTCTTGATCCATTAATAATTTTGAATAATTCACCATTGGAGGAAAGTGGAGAGCAATCCTTTAAGGATTGTAATTAGACACAACTTAAGCTCACATTTATTTTCTTTAAGGACAGATTAGAAGTCCATGTGAATTATTTTAGGTGTCCTATTGCATGGTAAATGCTTCACTAATTTTCCATTTCTTATTGAAATAATAGCTTGTATAACCTTATAACAAGTCTTTTGTTTATATCTTGTAACAATTACTTTTCATTGACAACATTTTCTTGAGGTACATTTCATGGCTAGAGTATGATTATAATTTATGTTTCTACGTCTATAGAGTAATTACACCCTCAACAATATGATTAGAAATTACTCTTATAAATTGTGTATGAAGAAGAGAATTATCATTAAATGCAAATATAAAAACTTTCAATTGTTTATAATTTCCCCTAAATAGAAATACTATAGTAATTGTAAATATGACTAAGTCAAGCTTTATAGCAAGACTAACGCTTGTGACATGATGTTTCTATGTTCATCCTATGAATTGCCTTTGAAATTTACATTATGAGTTATAGGACAAGTATACGCTAAGATTAATCTCAAATCCTATATGCATGCTTAAAAATTCTATATGTATTGTTGGAATTGTGTGAGCATAGAAGTATCTATCTCTAAATTTTGCAACCATGATTATTCAAATCCAATACTTATTTGTATAACCTAGTAATTAAGTTAATTCTTTCTCTCAACAATTGTACTGTTATTTTGTGGAGTGAAACCACATAATATCTTTCCAAAATGAAACCAAAATTATTTAAATCTCATGATAATGACAATTCCTATTATACTTCCTATTTTAAAATATTGAAACTACATACATCCTTTCTAAATGTGTCTTCCTTTTTACATGGAGTTAAGTGTTACAAATAGGGACTCAATTTGCACACAAAATTCTAATTTCAGATGAATCAACACAAGTGTGCATAGAGAGTTATTCTCAAGAAACAACTCAGTAAGTTGAAGAAATATTTACTATTATAACATACTAAATGTTTAAATAGGGTTAAGAATTTCATCTAGACGGTAATAGTAACCTCATAATACCAACTAGAATTAATAAATGACAACATGTAGTCACTTTATCTATCACTTTTAATCTATCTAACCATTGGTTAATGGAATGCACATAAGAAAGTAGAGTAAAATGAATCACACACTAGAGTAAAATGAATCACACACTGGACAAGGCCTTACATAATAGCTATAAGAATAAGTGTCTACAAAATTTAAATATTTGCCATAATTAATTCAATTTAAATACTTTCCAATTCAAATTAGATCTACTTTACTAAATAAATTAGTTAACATGATTTCCATCACCAATATTTCTAAGTTAAGTTTAAATTAAAGTTAGATCAAGAGGTTTTGATTTGTTATTAAACTAAACAAGAACTAACCAGAAGCTAACTTTCAACCATATGATTTTTTTTAAATAATCATTCACTTCCTTTGTGATCTTTTAAAGTTCCAAATCAATTGGATTGAAAAGATTGTCTTTATAGTTTAAAAAAAAATTGTTTGCAAGTTTGAAAGTTTACTTATCATCCTTCCAATGCTACAACTTTATATATATATATAATATAATAGAGAAAAATTGTTTGTAGGTCAAAAATTGTTTGTAGGTCATATTATTTTTCTAGACAAGATTTATATTTAATTATTCTTGTTTACAAGCAGATTTAATTCATTGAAATTCTTTTATACATCATTTTTTTGTTAAGCATAAACTATACATGCTTGGGGTCTTTGTGGAGCCTGTAACTCTCATGGGTCATGGCCTAATTGGGAGAGAGAGTAGCCTATTTATGCAAGCCACACCTCTCAACTATAGGGGTCACCATCCCTTTTTTTATTTTTTATTCAACATTTTAAAATTTATAAAATATTTTTTATATAATATATATATACTTCATATATATAATATTAAATCTATAAATTTAAATTAAGAATTTAATAATTATATTTGTATAATAGGGGTGATCCCACAATATTGGTTTACAATTTTTGGCCAAACTGGACATTGAACTATTTTTTTCTAACTAAATCTTCACTCTCAAGCACCTATAGCAGCTAAACCGTGAGAAATTTGAAGATGATGCAAACTAGTGATTTGTGGAATTTTGTCTTTAGATTCTAAATATATTTTTTTGAAATTTTTGGAATCAGATTGCATTTCTTTTTGCATCTCCTTCGAAAACTAGTTTTTTTTTAGTAAACACCATTCTTAAGGAGTGACGCTCACTGTATAACACATAAAATTTTTTCCATGAAGGATAAAATTCTAATTTTTTTGAATTTTGATTTATAATCCACGCATATTCAGTGCTTCCAATTAATTTCATAGTTTTTTTATTGAATATTTTTCCCTTAATCAAGTTTGAAAGTTAAAACCAATTACAATTCCATAGGTATCTACCTGTATAACACAACTTCTCTTTGTATGTATCAAAATTGAATTTTTTTTGTTGGATCTGCGACTTCAATATTCTATGCACTCATATTTTCAAAAAATTATAATCTTCTATTTTTTCACATAACAAAAGCTTGATTTCTTTTGGTGAAAAACCTTAACATTCACAAGAAATAAAAATATAATAACAAAATTCACCTATTTAAAATAATACTTTTTGGAAAGCTTATAATAAGGAATACATACTAACAAATAAATAACAATGAATTCATTTGATCCCCCAAAAGGTAAATCAAAAGTGGTTTTTATCAACATTTTAATAGGTGTAAAGGAGACTCCATTATAGGTATGGTTTAAAACTAGCGGGGTTCTATCCAAGGGGGTTTGATCTAAGGTAGTTTGATCAAACCCTCTTCAATTGGAATGCTTTAAATGAAACTTTTTAAGGCTTAAATCATTATATTTTCTAAAAATATATGATTTCAGCAAAAATCAAAATCTCCCAGAAATTATAAATCAGCTTTGTGAGATCACCCATAGATGATAACTAAATAAAACAATTTTAATTGAATGTGTATGTGTGTGTGCCTGCATGTGTATGTTTATTTTATTTTATTTTATTTGACATTGAATAAAAATTTAGAGTAATTAATCAAGGCAAATTGATTATATTTTTCAATATAATTCAAAATAAATGTTGATTATATTGTTGATGTCAAAAACTGGCAAGGTAATAGTCTTTATGGGAAACTCAGTTAATGGGAGAACCAATTGTGCTAAACTGAGTAACCTCTGAGTTTTTAAAGAAGTCGACTTCTTCTGTAATTGGGATTTTGGAATGGGAAATAGAAGTAGATATTAAAAAACAAAGATCTAACTAAGGCGATGCACCAAGGGGTAGATATAGGCACGATAAATCTATCTTTGGGGATTCAATTTAAGGTCCTGATTAGTAAATTGCTATGTCCCAGAACCACAGAAATCAAAGATAAAGATTTGAACCATTCATCTAATGACATAAAATGATTATCACATACATTCACTAAAAAGAGGAGTCGAAGACATGATCTAAATCAGCAATTTGTATTTAAAACCATAGAAGTTCTTGCAAATGAACAATCTAGACAATAATGGCATAGTATTAAACTGTCTTATCAAATAACATAAGAAAAATAGAAAGGCCGAACAATGGCACAGTCTGAAAGTATCATATAATAATCTAAAACAATATTAAAGGCCTGGTGTCTCTCTCTAATTTTTTTGCATCTTTTGAACACGTTTTTGAAGCGAGAATCAATATTTATAGCCAACAATCCACCACCTAGCAAGCTTGTAATAGAAAAGATTTGTATCTTGAGAAATGATTCCCCTCGGCCGTTGTAACAAAAAAATATTCAAGCCATAGCATGTAGTCGCTTCCTAGCCAGATGTGTCCCCTGCGAATGATGGTAGTGGTCTAGAAACATCCCCCACAGATAAGTATCTCTTCGCAATGGAGGCAGTTATAACACGCGGCAACATGTCGTATACCGTTGCTCGCTCCATCATCTCCTTTGATATAAACTCCAATCGAAGGGACACATGGCAGCAGTTTGCAGCACGTGGTTCATTCTCCCTTCTCTTTGATGAAAGCTTGCGCAAGGAAGACACGTGGAAACATGTTTGCTACCGATGCTGGCTATGGGGTCCGCCAAAAGTTTATGCAAACGAGAGCAACGTGGCATGCGGACAGGGCCCGATGAGAAAGTGAAGTGAAGTAGTTTATAAATAGCCCGCAGTGTAGACATGTGGAAGTAGGGCGGGAGCCAATAGAGGAGCAGAGGAAGCCTTTGCTACAAGGAGCGTTGGGAAGAAACATGGAAGTAGCTAATAGAGTATAGCAAAAAGAAGGCTAATGAAAGGCTAAGGGCGGCATGTTGAACATATGAGGTGTGGTTCGGCACTTTGCAAAAAAAACACCCAAATGAAGCTCGAAGAATTTTACATTCACAACTTTTGGCGACTATTAAGGGTGTTTCGCCTACGAAACGAGCAACCCAAAACTTTCTCTAGCTTGCAGACCAGAGTCCCATCCATAGGGTGACAAAGTCAAAGTTTAGAAAGAGCTACCTACAAAGGCAGTAAGTCGGCCTCGAATGGTCTCAATATGTCGTGCAGATTCTCTTGTGCTCCACTTAGGTAGAGCATTTCTTTATAAGGCAGCACCGCAAGTAAACCGGCCCCAGACTCACATTGGAAGAGTAGTCGCACAATCGGATGAATGACACCTTCAATATCTGTTGTGGTAGGAGGTTGGCTGAAACTCTGGAAAGTGGTTGTGTCCTGCTCTTTCTCTTCAATCTTCACCGCAATTTTCCCAGCTATGGCAACTAACTCATCTTCAAGAAACGGGGATGGCATGCCCATCTCAGTTAGTCGGGAGAAATTTTCCTGCATGCTATCCAGAGTCTGGTTCAAAGTAGTTGTGCATGCATTAGCACGAAGGATGGTCGAGTGGTAGTGGATGAATTTGTTCGTTGTCTTGGCAATAGCCTTCTGATCCTTGATCCCTTCCTTTGCTAAGTTTTCATTGAAGACCATGTATAGCTTACTTAGCAAACTTTTCACTTCAGGAACCCTTTCTACAATGAACTATAGGAACTGCTCAATTGTTCTGGAAACCTCCCTACTCAATCTTGTCACCGCTGACATGAATCAAAGCATTAGTTGTAGTGTCAGGAAAAAGGCCTTAACCTTTTACCAATATGAAATACATAGCTATTGAGCCAGTGGAATGAGGTTCGGCTGAGCAGCAAGGGCCTGGGGAGCACTCCTTAGAATGGAAATCTCTGCATCCTTTAAGCTGACCTCCTTTGTTAATTCTAAAATTCTCTTGTTTGCCGATGTAAGTTGTTCTCCAATGTTACTTAGCTCTTTGGACAAATTTTCCTCATCCTGGCTCTTGTCTATTGACTCTGTTTCAAGAGAAAGCTTCGTCTCTTGAAGTTCTTTTTCCAATTGGGCCTTTTAGACCCCAAATTTTGCATCCTTCTCTTACATCTTTTGCTTGAATTGAGCATACTGCTATCCAAACTCTTTATCCTTTTGTTGCACCGCCTGCTCCAACAAGGTTAACCAGTTCTGATAGTCTTGGTTCCTCTTTTGCAATACATCAACCAGGGAGAGGTCAACGGATTGGAACTTTGCAAGTTCCTCCCAAAGTTTTTTCTGCTCTACCTTCGTTGCCTATGCTTTTTCTGATAAGCGCACATCTGCCTCCATTGCTTTTTCCTTTGCTTGTAGGAACTCAACCCTATCCTTCACAAGTTTTAGCTCTTCTTGTTTCTTTTTTAGTTGGCGACCAGACTTGAGGAAGTTTGTAGTCACCACCCTTTACGTTTCTTCCATGAACTCAACCTTGTCTTGTGGTCGAGCTATGCTCAAATCGAGTCCCATGGCAAACATACTGTAATTGTCAGGCTACATCTCCCCTTGCGATTTGATGATGTTTGGATGCATGGTTGCAAAATGGATCACATTTTGAGCTTCATTCTAAATAGTCTACACTTTCGGCTCTACTAGCTTGTTGTCATCCTTCGTCTTTCACTTTTGGATCCTGAGAGCCCATGCTTCTTTTGTAACTTCACCTTGTGCAATAAATCAGGATGACGACTGAACTAGCCTGCCTATAAAAGGTCCACCGGGAGGTAGGGAAAAAGGGAATGTGAGGGTAGTGGTTCTGGGCGCTTTCTTTTTTGGGAGATCAATTATCTGCATGGAGAAATGAGGGACATGCCAAAACCTGGTTTGTGAACCGACGGGATAACTCATCGGCTATTGCGGTGATTGTGGGCTCATGGCAAACTCCAATTGTTGGGTGAATAGGGTTGTGCTCGATATAGCAGTAGCAAGAGGGATGTCAATAGGGGTCACGCTTGAGGAAAGAGAGGCAAGAGCAGAATGGGCAATGGAAAAAGGTGTAAGGGTCCACGGAGGCATTAAGATAAATGGCCCCACATGGGAGAACTGGGAGAAACCCCTTGTTACCATTGCGATAGAGACAGAAAAGAGAGGGCCAACACTTGTAGTGATGGGTGTCGCAAAGACAACAAGGACTACTAAATATTGTGAAGTTGGAGAAGAAGGAGAAAATGTTACTTGCTAACTGGATGATTGCAGTTCCTAGCTTGTCACGGCCTCCTAGCTTACTATGGGTGTTTGTGAACTTTCCCCAGCAATTGCTTTTGTGCACTATCATTTCGTGGGTGGGGTGTCCTCCACCTCTATGGTTTTTGACTGTTGTTGAGTCATTCTTGTTCTTGCAGTAGCCCAGGTGAGTGTATGCAAAGCTCTTGATAGGTTCAACTATACATTTGAAACAACCTAGCTAGGCTACTCAATTGTTTTTATCTTTTTTTGAGTGGAGGTCGATGACACTTCTGATTCTTTCTCCTTTCCTTTTCCCATATGCTCTTCAGAATCCTCATTAGAGTCATCATCCTTGTTCACACTTGCTTCAAAATTCATGTGTGCCTCATTCCACAATCTATCAAACTCCTCATCCAATGCCACACTTCCATAAGGGGCCTCAAATTTGTTGGTCTCTTCACGGTATACCCAGAAATCTCTAATTTTTTCCTCTTTCCATCCTTCTATTCTTAACAAATTATTCTGAAGGTTGGTTCCTATTTTTCGCTTCTCATCATACATCGTCGTGGGAAAGTAGAACTTGTGCCATGGCAGCCTACTATCCTCTGTAAGAATGTGGATCAAATCAACAAGTAGATCATCTAGATCTTTTAGCAGGTTCTTCCTCTTTTCCCAATAAGACCTTGGGTTGTGTGTTACCTTGGAAAATCCATTCGGCACATCATTTTTGCGGTTGTAATCCTATTTATCGCAAATCATTACCAACCCCAAATGAGCCAGCTTATCTTCCAGCAACTTGTGTGTTTTTTTCTTGTTCATGACCACTATTTTTAAGGTTTGCGGGCAGACGAAGAATCCCCTCTTCTTGGTCTTCCCTTCGCAAAATTTGTAGTCAATAAGGGATACTTGTTGAAACATTTGGAGGGATAGCACCCGATTTGTGACACATATTGGAAGACGAAATGGTTCTCTGGTGAAACAATGCAGCCAAATGAATGTGAAATCCACTACAAGAAACCAATCACATTTAGGAGTGAATTTTTGCATATATGTAATTTGCTCCTTGGTGAGCCAGTCGAAACCATCATCGCCTTTCAAATCTTGCAAAATCAGAGTCAAGAAATAATCTAAAAATGCATAATAGCCATAGGTAGAGGAGAGGAGAGGATTCCATACAGAAGTTGGCCTTCTTTTTCCCGATTCATCAAAAATAGACAATCTTACATACTTCTTAAAGAAATGAGGGTTCTAGTGCAAAAAAATATGGGCAAGGAAGGAAACCTGAACTTTCATTGCATTTGGTAGTCCTTGATTTTCCCTATCATCTCATCAACAAGGAATTGTACAAAATTATACCAGAAAAAGGAATGTTGCCCACGGAACTAAAAGCCCAGACCCAATTGAAATTTGTGTACATCCTTGTCGATGTCTAGGCCATAAACAAATGCCAACATTGAGAATGCATCTTGCATGTTTGGTGGGAAGGCGATGTGTGGCACTGGAGTCTTTGGTGGCTTTTTGTGATCTTCCCTAGGCCTTTTGATTTCTTTGTTATAAAATTCTAGAACCTTTTTCATGCCTCTCCATATTGCCTCTCCCTTCGTTGGGTTGAATGTCTCTACCTCTTATGGTTTGGAGTCGGGATTAGGGATGCACAACATATTCCAAATAGCTTCTAGGAAGATATTGACCCTTAATCTCCAGCCCTCAATGGTGTTGGTGCTCAAGTTGAAATGTTTGATGGCCACATCGACTAGTTCCGGGCAATAGTGAACAAATGGGACCATATACTGTGGGAGCTCGTTGTACCATAGCTTCTATGAAAATGACTCAGGGTCGGTGAATTTCTTCATTCTTTCACATGACGCCTCCCTCAAAGTCTTGGGGTTTTTTGCAAGGATGGGATCATGAATATTATCCCATTCCTCCTTGATTCGACTTTGATCCCTGTAATTTTTGGGCTTCTCCAGGACCCGCATATTTACCCATTTTGGATTCTCTAGGATACCAAGCGAAGTGTAAGAAACTTTTTCAAGGACATAAACGACTAATGCTTTATGCATATCATCAAACAAGCTTTGTGTTTCTTCTACCTAGGCCTCTACTTGTGCCTTTGTTTGATAACTCCCTGTCATTTATGTTTGCTAGAGAGTTTTGCTTAGCTCAAATTTTCTGCAACTTACCTCGATTATGGTTGCACTTAAAATTTCTTTTGCTCTAGGTAGAATTTTTTGAAAAGCATCCACAATACAAACCTTTTGCATGCGATACTTAGCTATTTCCTTCTTGGGGTGGCCAACAACGCTCACCTACTTGCATTAAATTCGGCATGTACTGCCAATTATTTGCTCATGTAAAGCGAATTACTTGACATTTTGAAATGACAAGAATTCATATTGACCCTTTGAAATAATGTATTCCGATGTGATTTTCTTGGAACTTGAGCTGATGATTTGAAGGTAGCTTAGGCGTTCATATGTCGTGGAAAATAATATCCCAAACTGAATGATTAAGCCAAAATATGCAATAAGTACCCGAAAAGATTTGCATCCCTCTTTGAAATTTGAGAAGCACCTGCAAAATGACACCTCAACATTTGGCTATATGAACTACCACTAGAGACTACCAGCAGCTTATGCTAATTAATTAGCTTCCACTAATCATGCACATAGCAAAATCATACCTAGCAAAGGCGACTAGGTGGGAGTTTCAAATGAGCCTTGGTGCAATTCTCAAGATGGTACTTCATTAACCTCATGTTTATGGTATGAAAATTATCATGCTTATCCTGGCCATTTCTATAAATAGGCACTTAGGAAATAGTGAAATCACACTTAGCAACTTTTAGCAGAATTGGTATTAGGTGATTGGCTTAGCATTCAGTGTTAGCAGTTTGTGTGGTATTTGCATAGAGTTTAGACTTAAGCAATTTGTGTAGAGCTTTTCACCATCAACACCCCATTTAGGCTAGTCTACAACAAATCCAAGTCAAATTTTCTTGGTGAAATTACAACTTGGCACCTAAAAAGGATGACCAAGAATAAGCATTCTCTAGCCATTATAGCAATCAAATGGGTTTTGGGGAGGGATTTCCTTGTCTATGAGGATAGGTATAGAGTTTACACTAATGTGTGCTCTCATTTTGTGGTGTCCATGCTTGACATTGCGGTTCCCATGCCATTGGTTTTGTGCTTGGTAATCAAAATATTTCCAAAGAAATATATGGGTGGCCTCAGAGAGGTGGTAGCTAACGCTACGTTTGGAATAGGCTTGTCGACGGCAAGCAACCCCAAGAAATACATTGAGGAGGAAGCAGTTGTGCCATGGGTGTCATTCCTGAGCAGCTTTCGTATTCAGTCACAAGAAGAACATCATCAAAGGGTCACCCGTGCATGCCATTTCATGTTTTCCCTATACAACATGATGTCATTTTATGATATCGACTGGTACATGGACTTTAGGAACCTGGTGTTCCCTCCACCACTTGCCATTGCTCCTGGGGACACTGCTACTGCTGATGAAGATGCCCCTGGTGACAAAGTGATTCCAAATGCTTCCATTGATGCCTCCATTGTTGTTGCCCACACTCATGACTGAATATTTTCTTTTATATGCTTTTAAAACTAATACCCATCAGTCTATTTTTGTATATATGCCTGAAAAGGCCTTATAGTAGCTAGATAAAGAAGATACATAAGATATATAGATATATACTCTAAAATTGTTACTTCTAGGCCATTTTGATACTGTATTTAGCAAAGTACATAAATATAATGAAAATATAGCTTATGTTAAAATATTATATCTCCTTTTCCTATTGTTTTGCAATGTAGGCTTGTTTTTCTTTTTCTGCATATGTGTGCTCACTTCAATTCAGCGTATGGGTGTCATTTTTCTCTGCTTCATGGGTTCTTTTATCTTTCTCTACACTTAACGATAACAGGTTCCACTCACTTTTGTTTTCTCGCACTTGTAGAATTAATTATTGAAAGACCGGCCGACAAAAACAAAAGGGAAAAAAATTAAATTAAATTAAATTACATTATCCACATATTTACACTGGTGGAATAGTTTTGAAATTAATTGAATAATTTTAAATGAATATCATTGACCAATATTTCCAATGGTTCATGCTCCATGCTTTCTAATTCAAATGTGTTATGCTCTTTACACTAAATTATTTTGAATGGGCCTTCCCAAAGACTGTCAAACTTCCCGTGTTGGTCGAGCTATGCAACCCTTTCATTAAACTTTAGCACTAGGTCCCTGCACTTTAGGCCTTGATCCAAAACTTTCTTATCAAACCATCTCTTAACCATCTACTGGCGATTGGACATGGATATCAAGGCCTTTTCTCTTTTCTCCTGCACTTACAACAACTCGGCTAGCCGAACCTCCATGGCTCCATTTTTCTCTATCTCGAGGGATTTGAGCAATTGTAGTGTCAGAATCTCCATGGAGATAGGCAATAGCACTTCATTTCCATATACTCACTCGTACAACAAAGTCTTGAGGACTTGCTTAGGAGTTATGTGGTCTACCCAGAGTATCACCCAAATATTTTTATGCCATTCTCGTTGTGCTCCGAACTGATTCTTTTGATGAGTTGTACTAATTTTTTATTAGTCGACTATGTTAGGCGATTACCATATGGGTAGTAATTTGGCATTATTTTTAAGAATATTTCATTCGTGAGTGCGAATTGACATACCTTAGAGCCTATGAAAGATTTGGTGTTGTCAGAGATGATGGTTTTAAGAGGGTTGAATCTTGTCACAAGTTCTTCAAGAAATTCCACTATCTCCACCTATGTTACACTCTTCAGGGCATGGCTTCAATACACCTTGTGAAATAGTTTGTTGTTGTTAGAATTCATTTATGTCTGGCGTTTGAGGCGAGATTAATCATCCTGATGAAATCGAGTCCCTATTGCTCAAATGGCTCATCAAATACTATCAGGTTGAGAGGCATTGCAAAAAAAATTCTTCTCCCTGCGAAGAATTGACATTCCTTGCAAGCTTTTACTAGGGAATATGAGTCGTTAAACAGTGTGGGCCAGAAGTAACCAGCACACATAATTTTGATGGAAGTGGTCTTTACAGAGAAATTTCCACCTATGGGATTGTTGTGGAAAGTGTCGAGAATCCTCTTAGTCGGCTCTATGGTGACACACAGCAACAGAACGTCGTTAAAGTTCCTGTTGAAAAGGACCCCTTCAATAAGTGTGTATCCGTTGTTCTAAAGTCGGTAGAATCTTCTCTTTTGAGAAGGAAGGTCGAGCCGATATTTTCAAATGTGCATGAATCTCACCCTGTCCGCCAGCCAGCAACCTTCAGACTCGGACTCATTCATTAGAATCAACTTCAGTTGTTCTTCTTCGGATGCCATTTGTTCATTGTGTGCTAGATATTCGCACAGTCCTCTTCCTTGGATGGTCTTTGTAGGATTGACCTCAATGTCATATTCAAGGATCTTGGTGATTCAATTATCCCTTTTTTCAGTGATTTCTCCTTCCATGATGTATTCACGCACACTAGAATGTGCGACATAAACAAACACCTTGTTGCAAGAGATTAGGTGTCAGAACTTCTTGAGTCCCTTAACTATTATAAAAGCTTTCCTCTTGATGAAGTTGGAGTCTATCTCATATTCTTTTAGGGTCTCAGAGTGGAATGTTATTGAATGTTCTCCCTTTCCTTCATTGTCTTTCTATGTTAAGACAGTAGCAATGCTTGACTTGTTGAATACATACATTATGAAGTCCTTCAATAAGTTTGGATTAACCAGCACAATAGTCGAGGAAATAGCATCCTTAACCTTTTCGAAGGCTTCTCTTGCTTCTTTAATCCATTTGAATACTTGATCATTTTTAAGCATCAAGGTGCTTGGTCTGATTATCCCTGCAAAATTTGAAATGAATTTGCTCACAAAGTTTACCTTCCTCGAGAAGGTTTGGACACCCTTTTCATTGACTGGTAGAGGAATTTCTTTGATTGCTTTCACCAGCTCAGGATCAATTCCAATTCCTTCTTTAGACACTATGTGTCCCAATATCTTGTCTTGCGAAACTCTGAAAACACATTTTTTTGGGTTCAGGGAGACCCCGAATTCCTAGAATTTTTTGAAAACCATCTCAAGGTGATTGAAATGATCATCCTTAGATCATCCAAATATATTAGGATAATCTTGTTAATTAATTCGGTGAAACCGATATCCGTGGCTAGTTGAAAAGTGGCTCCCGCATTTGAAAGGTCAAAAGGCATTTTAGCATATGCAAATGTTCCCCACTTAGTAGTGAATGTTGTCTTATCTCGGTCCTCTTCTCTTACCTAGATTTGATTGTAACTAGAGAAGCCATCCAACAATGAAAACATTCCCAAACTTGCCACTGTTTGCAAGATTGTCTCCATAGAAGGCAGCAGGTAATGGTCCTTCAAGGATGCTCTATTCAAGTCCCGAAAGTCAACACATAGGCAGATGTCTTTGTTCTTCTTTCGGACTAGGACCAAGTTAGACACCCATGTGTTGTGCTTGATTGAGAAGACAATTTGAGACTAAATTAGCTTTATCAGCTCTTGTGCCATCATGGCCTCGATCTTCGGATTAACTAGCCTCTATTTTTGGCAGACTGGTTTGGCACCTTTTGTCAACTCTATTGTATGTTGGATGATTTTAGGATCATATCCCTTAAGGTCATCATATGACTAGAAAACTACTCCTTCATACCTCTTGCAGAAGTCAATAAGCCTTTCTTTATCATGACATAGAACATCTTTTCTGACTTTGAGCTTTCTTCCATCTCAGACCTGAAGGACAGCATAGTCGCTTTTGTCCACTACAAACTTCCTTTTGTTGTTCCTTGCATTGTCACAATAGACCTTAGCTAAATGATTTTTTGTTGTAGGCTTCGGCAATCTTTGGTTGGAGTTGGTCAAAAAACACTTCCGACTGTTGGATGAATGAGGCAATGTGTTCATCACTGTCAAATACCTACTAGCTCTGATAATTATCTGGAATCATCAGTCAGACTATCACTTGTACAGAGTGTTTGTTATGCATTAGGTTGGAGGCCAGTTCAAACTAAGATCTGATTGCAGCCATGTGATCCTCATCAACATTTTGTTCTCTAGGCACTGTTTGAATGTTGAAGGCTTCAAATACTTCTATCAGGTCCCAAACTCTATGTTTGTAGGATCTCATGCAAACATTTTTAGCTACGAAAACCCCTCAAAATTGGTTGACCACTAGTTTGGAATCTCTGAACATTATTAATTGCTTAATTCCCATTCACTCTACAAAGCTCAGACCTTGCACTAGGCCTTCATATTCAGCTTCATTGTTTGAACAAGCGAACTGGAAGCGGAAAGACTGAAGTGTTTTTTCATTGTGTGGGGATGTCAAACATATCCCAGCTCCTGTGCCCACTTTGCATCTTGCTCCATCAAAGTGCAGTGTCTAGAGTTCTGAAGTTTGGTCACCCTCAGGTTCCTTCACGACTTTCAGAATATCTTGTTCCTCATCGAAGATGACATAGGTGCCTAGCCTAGTAGCATGGTAGTTGTCGAAAGGGTCAGCATCTATATATTCTCTTAAGAGAACTTCCTCTTTATCGGTCCGATCTCCAATCACTTTTTTGTCCTCTAGCAACTCGATACAATATGTCTCCTCTTTAAAGAAAGAGGTATGGGTAGCTTCAAAGTACATCATAGCTTCATTGGTGACATGTTCTGAGTGCAAAGCTTCAGATACTATTTTCATTTTAGCTCCATGCTTGGTCCTTAGGATCAAGTATGACCAGTCTAAAAAAAGATACCCTCCTATCTTTGAAGTGAATTCTCAGGATAGGTAGAGGTCAAACATAGGGGGACATCTATGATCATAGTGTCTTGTGGAACTATGACACTAGGGAAAGAGAACAAAGTCAAGGGGAGGTCTTTGATGACACCTATAATTTTAACTTTATTCCCATCAAGCTGCATAACCCCCCTCTTCAAATGTTCATAGCTAAGTCCTAGGGCTTTGACTATCTGCTTGGGCATGACTGTAGTGCTAGCATTGGAGTCAATAATCGTATTATGCAATAACTTCTCTCCCATAATGAAGGTTAGGAAGAAGGGTTTCAGCTTTGGCTTATCTCTAACCTCGACAGGGGCTTCCTCTGTGCTATTTGTGAGAACTTTGATAGGAAGTGATTGATCAACAACCTTTCCTTTGAGCATTTTCTCTTTTGGTTCAATGATCGGATTCTCCTAGAGAGCCTTCTATAGCAATGTCTTATGTTCTAGAATAGCTAAGATATCCCATAGAGACACATTAGTAGATTATTTTTTCAATTGTTCCACCACATTGAATGGTGGTGGATTCAAAAGCTTCTACTCCTTATCTCTTGTTATAGCAATTTCCCTTCACGACAGACCTTGTGGCACCACTGCGAAGGTATTGGGAAGCTGATTGGAAGCATTGTTGGGCTACGGACTGACTAGTTGCAAAACAACTGATTCTCCCATGAATCTCCTCTTTCAAGAAGTGTTGTAATTGGACTGTACTTGTGGGGTTTTCGATGTAGATGCATCATTGGAAAACACTGCCTCTTCGTCTTCCATCCATGAGAAGAGTGTGTGATTAGGAGAAATATTTGTTTCTTTCTCTAGGGACATCCCTTGCATTTGCACGGTGAGCATTGCATTTTCCATTTGTGGAGAGGCATATACATAACCTCCATGGTACGACCTTGCACCTTGGTTGTGCTACTCCACCACCATTTGTTGTAGATTATCACACATGCAATTTCGAGGCATATGTGAATCACCGCAAGGGAAGCACCATGGGTTGGAGTCATTGGCTAAATTGTTTTTCCCCACAGTTAGCTCTTTGCTCGAACTTAGGTTGGCACTCTCCAACATAGTGGGTATCGGCACTATTTGATTTGTTGCTTGTGCTTGCGGATTTTTGCGAGTACCTAATTGGAATTGGTTCTATTGGTAACAAGACCTTTCACCTTGATAGTTCTGATAGGTTGGCTTCGAAGGGGTTTCCTGGTTGTGCTTGATAACATTTATCTCATTTGTCATAGCCCGCAACATCTCCTTGATGTCACTTATATCATCCTTTGAAGAACTAGATATGGAAGCAACATTTTGTGGCGCGCTCGCGTATGTATACATGGATTGAGGAGGAGTGGTTGTACTAGTAGATGACATCACTTGGGTGGGAACTGATACCTCAAGGAATATAGGCATGCTGGGTCGAGGCGAAAACTTTCCAACGTCAATTAGATTGTTCTTCGCTTTAACTATGGCACTATTTACATCTGGTAGAGTGGTTCTGCCAAGTGACTGGATCATCATTGAAATGTCGGTGTTGATGGACTTCAAGTAGAACATGAACGCCAAGTTGGGTGGTGGGCAGATTGTAGCCTGAATTCTTTGCCAGGATATGTGAAATTGGGCATTGAAGTCAGTCATGGCTTCATATGGAGCCCATTTGATGATCTCCAACTAGTGATATTTTGAAGAATTGTCTCTTTCATTAGAGAATCTTTCATAGAAAGGATCTCCAAGTTAATCCCAAGTAGCGATGGTGTTAGCTTGCAGCGTGCGGTACCAATCCAATGCTTTACCTCTGAAAGAGGCTACGAGAATCCTTAGCACTATGTTTTGGTTTGTAACCCCATGTACCAAACATACATTCGCAACATCTTGCAGATGTTTGGACGGTGTCCTTGAGCCATCTCCGGTAAACTTAGGTATAGCTTTTAGAGCAGAGACCAAGATAGGGGCCCAAACAACAAGCGCTACTGGTGCAGTAAGAGGACTTTCAGCATCCCATGCCACATAATTTCTATTAGTAGCGGGCAATATGGCTAGCGGAAGGGGTGGAGGAAGGGAAACATTCACTAGTTGGGTTGAGACCTGTACTGTCCAAACCAGGATTATTCATTGTTTGGGACCTAGTAACAAGTCGATGGCTCATATACCCTCTTTGAATTGAGATTCATTTAAGCAAGTCCCACCAAGCGTACTAGAAAAAAGAAACTATTGATGCCAAAAACTAGTAAGGTAACAGCCTTTATGGGAAACTCAGTTAATGGGGGAACCAATTGCGCTAAACTAAGTAACCTCTGAGTTTTTAAAGAAGTCAGCTTCTTTTGTAATTGGGGTTTTGGAATGGGAAACAGAAGCAGATGTAAAAAATAAATATCTAAGGCAATGCACCAAGGGGTAGATATAGGCAAGATAAATCTATCTTTGGGGATTCAATTTAAGGGCTTGATTAGTAAATCACTATGTCCCAGAACCATAGAAATCAAAGATAAAGATCTGAACCATTCATCTAATGACATAAAATGATTATCACATACATTCACTAAAAAGAGGACTCAAAGACATGATCTAAATCAACACTTTGTATTTAAAAACATAGAAGTTCCTGCAAATGAACAATCCAGACAATAATGGAACAATATTAATGTCTTATCAAATAACATAAGAAATATAGAAAGGTCGAACAATGGCTCAATCTGAAATCTTCATATAATAATCTAAAACAATATTAAAGGCCTAGTGTCTCTCTCTAATTGTTGAGATATACCATAAACACATTCTTTATAACTCTAGTACATCTCAACCAGCAAAAAAATTGGTTAGTCATGAAGGACCTTATATTCCTCCTTCTTCAACTATAGCATCCATACCTACCTATACCACTGCCCAAGTAACAACCAAAATGCAACAGGTTAGCACTTTGATTCCTTCCTCAACTATTCCTGCTATCATTCCTAATTCTTTTGTGGAATCAAATGTTTTCTACTCTTCCACCATACCACCTATTAGCATTCAATTCACTTGACTTACCACTACATACACTCCATCATCACTATCTCTTCCACCTCATGCCACTTACACTAACCCTCTCATCACACAAATTTTCCAAACCGTTTCCTCCATGCAACAACAAATATCCACCATAAGCCAAAGTCAAAATTCTCCACCCACCTATTATGTCCATAGCATCCCATTACCCTTATAAATATTAACAACACCAATGCCACAAGGAATTGAGATACCTAGATTTGAGAAGTACAAAGGAAAGGGTGATCCTACTAATCATGTTAATGCTTACACAGTCTTATGCAGTGACTTTGTTCTTGACGATAAACTATTGGCCAAACTATTTACTAGGACCTTAAAGGACACTGCCTTGGAGTGGTTTTCAAACTTACCAAACAATTCAATTCGTTCATTCAATGAACTAGTTGATGCCTTCATAAATCATTTTCAAGTACACATGACTCCCAAAAAGACATTGGATGATCTCATGAGATGTAAACAAAATGTGGATGAAAAAGTAACCGATTTCATCTCACATTGTCAGTCACTATATGCCCAAATCGATGTCAAGGTTCCTAATCCACATCTCCAAAAGATTTATACTGAAAATTTACAAACTCACATCCAAGATAAATTGACCATGATGAAATTTCCCTCTTTCATGCATTTATGTACAACCCTTTGTGATTATCACAATTCGATTAGTAGTCGTGATGTCAAGTCCACTACTAATCGAACTGAAAATTTTTAACCTAGTACTTCAAACAATTCACAACCATTTCGAAAACCAAACAAAGGTTTCTTACAATTCAACCCCCCTCCTCAACAATCACCTCAACCCACCAACAACCAGGTAACAATTGTTAAAGTTGTGATACCTTTTACCTATGGGGATCCAAAGAGATAGTTTACACCTTTATGAGACACTCTTCACAACACCATGACCCAACTATTATAGCAACAAATGATTACCTTACCTATTGTTAAACCATTAGATCCAACAAAACCTTTGTCTCCAAACTTTCAACCTAACACTTATTGTCATTATCATAGACAAAATAGACATGACACAGAACAATGTAAGCATCTTAAACACATAGTACAAGACCTCATTGATTTTAGTTGTCTATCCATTTCAAATATCAATGTTAAAGGCAATCCATTTGTTGCCCCACCCAATCAAAATTTGAAAAATTTTACCAATCCGATCCCCAAACATACCAAGTCATTTTTCAAAGCCAATGAAACTCAAAACAATGATGTGGTGATTGTTCATAAAATGATTGAACATCCTGATCCTATTCCACATACCACTTCTATTAATCCTATGAATAATCTGGTAGGAGCGATAGACGTTATCCCTCCTAAGGGCCAACGTAAGAAAAATCTTGATATTACTTTCTCTTCTAAAGATATTCTTCCAAATATTCCTGATGGTCCTCTTTACATAGTCAGACGTATTTATGATAAGCCCACTAATGGGATACTCATAGATCCCTCTTATGGCGAGAATGTGATCACTGAGAAATTTTTGGTATTACATGATCTTTATCAAGATATTTATGACAAACCATGAGCATGGATCAAAACACACAATTGTTTTATGTACCCTATGATAGGATCGATCATCCTTCCATTACAAATAGGACCTACGATAGTGGATGTAACATTTTCAATCATTCCACAATCGGATCAGTTTTGTTTGTGGCTAGGCCATCCATGGCTTCGCTCGATGAAAGTTGTTCCTTCAGTCATACACAAATGTTTAAAGTTTCTACATGACAATGACATATTCACTATTCACCATAGTGGCTTTAACCCTTTGTCTTCTAAAAGAAACTTCTCCTTAGAATCCTTTTGGCCAGAGCCCATGGAAGCCATAACACCTCACAAACATTTCTTTTTCATTGCTTATCAAAAGTTTAAAGCAAAGAAAATTATCAAATTGTCCCTCTACAACCAATCCCCATCCTTGATGAGACAATACCTATACCTGAACTTGAACCACCAACCCCAGATCAACCAAAAATAAACACTTCACCTTCCTCATCCAAACGTCCAAGAGATAATGAAACTAACCCCATCATGCCCCCTCACATAAAACAAGTTTATAAAGCAAAAGATAAAGTGATTGATACACCTCCTATGGTCCATTTTATTCCTCCCCTTGAGGAAGAAAAGGAGCATATGGTGGATCAACTCGCTCTTACACCTACACAACTTCAAAATAGAATCAAAAGAAACTGCGGTGCTAAGGAGCGTAGGTGTCGACGTCATCTCCTTACTCATCAATTACAAACTGAAAACAACAAAGAAAATCAACCTCCACCTTTGACAGAAGCAATAAATAATGACCCTCCTCCCCAATCACAACAAAAAAATCCAATACAACCACAACTCCTGATACACCCTTCATTGGAAATTACCATCTGACCTCTTGTCATGATTAATTTCGATGATGATTATGATAAGATATCTGAAATAGATGAAGAGGTGCATAATGATTTGAATACATTATTTTCCTCTTCCATGAGCTTAAATGAAAAATCTCCTACAACAAGTGTAGAACCTGGTAATTCCCCTAGTTTGGCGCAATTTCCCCAACTTGGATAGTCAGCGCCTCGCCAATATACCGAACATGATGATTGAGGCCGGATGAGAAGCTTTGCTCACATCGGTGACTTGCATTTTTCCCTTACTAGTCTTTTTCATTTCTTTTCTTTTCTTGTACATGTGTCCCCAGAGTAGTGTGACATTGATATTCTCTCTCTTTGTGCAATTCCTCTATTTGTACCTCTATTCTTCTATATGTCGTACATTTCCTTTACACTTTTGTTTTGTCTTCTCCTTTGGGGGATGATGCAAAGTGTTGAGATGCCCATGTCTCTTCCATGTTGACCAATCCCGGTCCTTCTCTTATTTTTTTCTTTTTTTTTGTTTTCCTTTTTGGGGGTGGCCTTAAAACATTGAGATGCCTATGTCTCTTCCCATGTTGACCCAATTGGTCCTTTTTACTTTTTCTTTTCACTTTTTGTTTGTGTTTCCTTTTGGGATGACATAAAGCATAGGAAGCATATGTTTCTTCCATGTTGACCAGGACAATATTCCCTTTCTTTTTCCTTTTTCACTTTTGTTCGTTTTTTCCTTTTGGGGATGACACAAGGCATTGAGACTGCAATGTCTGTCTCATGTTGACCCAAAAGCTTTTCATTTTCTTTTTCCTTTTTGTTTTCTTTTCGCTTGTGTTTTCCTTTTGGAGATGATGCAAAGAATTGAGACATCCTATGTCTCTTCCATGTTGACCCAAATTGGACTTTATTTTTTTGTTATTTTCTCTCTCTTTGTGTCATTCTTCCAGATCTATGTGTATTTTGGGAATGATGACAATTCCAAACTCTTTAATAAACACATTGCAGCAACGAACATACTGACCCCAAATCCATAGATCCCTTGTGTTTGGTGTGTTCCTTTTTGGGGGAAACCCCTCTTTATTTTGTTCCTTTTCCTTTGCATGATGCAACCTTACTCAAAAATGTATGACTTGGCATAAGGGCTTTCCAAGTTGGCTCTCATGTCTTGTTTCTTTTTGCATTTTGCTACTTTAAAGTAATTGCTCACAGAACGATGTGTAGAAATTCCTTTAAAGTGGGGGCATACATTGGCATTATTCATTTGCATTTTTCTTTTTCTTGGTTCTTAGTGCAGCCTTGTTACTTCATACAATGCGTTCATCAATTTGTGGGTGACATTGGGTATGATGTCCTTCATAAGCATGATCTATCTTAGCATATTACATTCCTCTTAGTTGCCTAATGTGATGCACTGTATCCTCTAAGTTTTGAATAGTCTATTCTTTGATTGGTCCTCTCTTGGAGACATTAGACACAATGTTCCCTAAGTTAAGGCCTCACATGAACTTAGCAAGACTCATTTAAACATTTCTTTTGCATGTTGCATTTTGCATTTACATGGCCACCTTGCATAACATAGCTTGCATTCTTGTGGTGCCATTGAATTTGTTCATGAGTACTAAACATACAAAGCTTTGCTTGTCTCATGAAGCACAAAACGAAATTGTCCTTTATGGAACCTTATTAAAGTTATCAGGAGGTATAACTTTGATATGGTTGAGTAGGAAAGCCCATTCTGAGGCATGAATTTTCTCCATAGCCACCTTGTGGATTTCTCACCCCACAAACAACTAGAATTTTTGTGGCCCCAGTGTGAGTATACTTGGGCTTTCTCACATGGCGAACAACCATGAGTTTCATTTCCCAAAAGTGAGTACACATTTTTGGTTCAAAACAAACAACCTAGATCCAATCCACAACAAGTTGGACAGATGATCAAAGCTTTCTCTTATTTCCTTCATTCTTTTTCATCACTTTCATGTGTGTTCTTTTGTGCTTATGATTTATTTTCCATGGGATCTTCATCCTAGGGGCTTGATCATCCCTCTTGATCGTTGTTGTCCCATCTTACCAAGCATTAGTACATCCAGACCCCTCCTAAGATGCATTGCTCTAATTTAGTGTGAGTTTGAAGCAAGTTTATCCTCTCACTAAAGTGGGGGCTAACTGTGGACATGGAAAAAGTAACCCTTTTAATTTTTCTTGTTTTGTCCCTCCTTGTGCTTATTTGGCTTGATTTCACCTTGATTTAATGTTGCAATGTGACCTACACATTCACATTAGGTCTTGAATCTTTATGAATCATTAAGACTTTATGATGTCTTGTAAAGGTGTTGTGAAGTGTTGTAAGACATTTTCATACTTTTCTAGACTCTTTTTATCATAATTCATCTACATACCCTATTTTTATCACTTACTAAGTCTTATTCTAAAGTGTTGTAAAGTCTTGTAACAAACTTTCACACTTTTCTAGGCTTGTCATCAACAAATACACATTTCTTATGCTTTATTTGGCTCCTTTATGCACTTACATGCCTTAATTAAGTGTATTTTTGAATACAAACTCGATAAACAACATTAAATACAACTTAATTCCCAACACCCACTCATATGCCTTGAGTGGGACCCATTTTCCTAGGGTGGTGAATGAGTCCCTCTTGGCACAAAAATCAAAATAAATTAAAATTACTAGCGAGTTTTTATTCCAAAAGACCTAAGGCCAAACTGTGATGTATTTTTGGGAAATTAGGGCATAATTGTGTATAAATACATGGTTTTCTATTCATTTTAACCCCCATTCATCCTATTCAACTAATCATCTCATACGTTCTCATTCATTCAAGCATTCAAGCATTATAGCATCATTCAATCAAGCAAATATCAAGCATCTTGGAGCAGCCATTGACATATCTTCATACTTCAGCAATAAGGGATTGGTGATTCTATGACATTTTCATGTTATTTTTTCATCATTCCTTTCTTATTTCAGTTCATTATCAAAGGTTTGATTACCTAAGTGGGGTTTGACCAAGGCAAACCCCTGTACTCTAACCCTTAACCATTTTCCCCCTCTTTACATGTGTGTTTATAGATCTTGTAGGCATATTTTTCAAAGAGAGAGGTGTTGAAAAGTCGTCAATAAGTCATCTAAGTCATCAAAGTCAACATAACCCTAATTGGAGCTTGAAGACCCCTTTTCAGCCCGTTTTCTGCATATTCAGATTCGACAACCCGACAAGAAGAAAAGTGCAAACCAGGACCCACATAGTTGACCTTTAACTTTGTAGATTTTTGTAGGTGGACTAATTCTCCATTAGTGGTGAATGAGTCCCACTGCTCGGCTTGAAAAAGAGTTTTTTGAAGTTTTGAGTTCCCGACATCCTAAAACCTATTCCGACAGATTTTACCAGAACCTGGACTGATTTACCATCTATGGTGAATGAGTCCTAATAGGCATGCACATTGAATTCTGCAACATTCCAAAACCTTCTCAAATCTTCTTTTAGTTTCCATGTGCACTCCATTCAGTCTCATTCAATTTTGTTTTCATTTGTGCATGTTTCTAGTTCATGTTTGCATACAACATTATGTTTTCAAACACTTCATATTTCTTAGTTTGCATTCAATAATTGATCCATTTCCTTAGTTTTCTGCATTTATTTCATCTTATTTAGGCATATTGCACCCACATCACATCAATCCTTGAGTGTTTACATTGCATTTTGGCCCATCTTTCTTCTTTTAAGTGAAAAACCCTAGAAGTGCAAGAAAGAACCTTCGGATGCCAAAATATTTGTTTAGATCAATATTATCAACATTTTTAATATCAATTCCAACATTTTTATTTCCAATTTCAACATTTTCAATATCAATTTCAACATTATCAATATCAATTTCAATATTTTCATTTCCAATTTCAAAATTTTCAATATCAATTTCAATATGATCAACATTTTTAAATTATGTTTTATCTTCACTTGAAATAACATTTAGGGTGGAGAAGAAGCCTCACCTTGATGCGTATTTTACTAACATTGTCTTCTCTTCTCATGACTTCCTCTATCTTTTTCTTTATATGCTTCAATTTTCTCTATTGTGAGTTTTCTCTTACCTTTTCGTTTACGATGACTACTGCTCCCCATTATACCTACAATAAAGAGCACAAAAATGATTGTTATGTTGATATTTGTGTAAAATAATGTACCAAAAGAAAAAAATTGTTTGTATTAGAAAAAATTCATAGGTTTTCATTAGAACACTCAAAATGATCTTCCATTTGTTTTTCTATGGTCCCCAAAATGGATATCCATTTTGAATCCCATATAAATAGCACCAAAGGTTTAGCCTTTATGTGGGGGGAAATGGATATCCATTTTATTTAGTGTTTTTAAAAACCAAAGAATGCATAAAACCAATATTATGTATTATTAATATATAATATATTATAAATATATTAATAATATATAAGTATATTATATATTAATAATACATAATATATTATATGGATTTCAGAGGCCGAATGGAAGGTTGAGTGAAATTTAGTAGGCCACAAGGATGGCGAGCAGACAGAACAAAGGAATATGTATTGGCACAAGGACAATAGCCACAAAGATTATTTGTCAATCTCCCTTTCTAAGGAGGCTCGTATGGATATTCAGATGTTGAGTGATCTCACTATAATCTATCGGGTAGTTGGCCCTAGATGCAACCATGAGGCTATTTGTTCCTAGCTTGCTAAAAATTAGAAAATCATGGCAATCGTGAAATTTCTCCCTAAAGGTTTTTTCACTATGATCTTCACTTCGTTCGTGGATTGAGAGAAAATTTTGCAAGGCGGGCTTTGGTTGATGGGGACAAACCCTATTTATATGCAAAAATGGGTTGCAAATTTTGATCTAGTAAAATTAGAGCCATATGACAAGCCTCTGTAGATTCACATCTACAATCTTCTACTTGAGTATTAGGTTGAGCAATGTATAGAAAATATCGAGTGAACCTTGGGGACCTTAGTGAATGTGGATTCAACAATCACTGAGAGGGACTCTTACCTATATCTCTGAATGCAGATAGCATCAATCAACAAGTTACTTGAGAAAATCTAGCCATGCATTAAAGGGAACCATAGAATCGTCTCTGTGGGGATCGAAGAGGATAAATTTTACTGTAAAAAGTGTGGTAGTAGATTGCATAATGAGGAAAAGTGTAGAAAGAAACTCAAAAAAAAAAGGTTTGGCAGCCAAAAGTCTCAAGCGATGGTCCTAATCTGAAGGTGGTGAACATAACCTCGAAAATGGATGTTCCTCCAAGTGCTGAAAGGAAAGGTTGTTTGGGTATATCACATACTGGAATGGCAGTCATAGTCAAAGAAACAAGCCTTTCGTGCCCCTAAAAAATTAAAGGACAAGATTCTTGGTGATCATTGTGTCGATCGCTTGGAGGTGTTGCTCAATCGGCGGGTGGAATTTCCATATGATCAGCAAAAAATGGGTGACCCCTTGGTCATCATCCCATTGGATTGAAAATCTGGTGAAGATGAGGTTGAGTCTAATGATCTTGTCATAGTGGAGCCAAGAAGCATCAGCCAATCAGTTTCCAAACTTCTAGTGTGTGCAAAGAAGGGTCAGAGGAGGAAATCACGGAAGCAACTAAGAGAGGAGAATGTGGAGGAACTAGGGTTACCTACCATCAAGGACTTTTTGAAATCCAAGGGAGTCATTTCCTCCCTTGGGAAGCCATGAAGATAATAACACGGAAGGTCGGGGGTCTAGTGGCCCCTAACAAGCGGTGCTTAATTAAGCATCAATTAGACCATTTAGCAGGAGATATAGAAATATTTCAAGAAATAAAAATAAGCTCTAAAGAAGGAAAAAAATTGTGCACTATTGCAAAAAGTGGTTTGGTTTCTTTGCAGATGTTAATAGTGCTTCCGAAGGACTAGGTGTGTTTTGGTCTGCTACCTCGATGGATGTCGTGGTGGTGGAATGTCATAATCATTAGATGTTTCTATTGGCAAAAAGTTGGTAGGTGAACACCTCCTTCCCATTACTAAATGTTTACAGTTCGATCAAGAGCATGGACAAAGCCATGGTGTGGCAGTAATTAAGCATCAGGATTGCTAATCTCAACAATAATATGGTCATTCTTGGTAGGGACTTTATCGCAATATAAAAGAAAAAAGTGGTGGAATCACTATAGAAAACAAAGTGATGAAATACTTTCACAAATTCATATTAGACATTAGTGGGATTTATTATCTGCCAAAAAAAAACTCTTTTACCTGGACTAATAGATTCCTAGGATTTACAAACATTATGGAATGGTTGGACAAATTTCTAATTGGAGTTGGTTGGATGGGGGATCAATTCAAGTGCAGCTCAAAAATCATCCCCTTCTCTACGTTTGACCACTTCCCAGTATACTATAGACCAGCCAAAGAGGTTGAAGTTGCTCTTTTTGAGGTCATTTGTACCCATAAATATAATGGTGATGGTTCTGGTAATGACCTCCCAAATTCTAGAAGGATTGTTGTAGAGTATCTTTCTCCTGGCCTTCCTTACAAGCTAGCTAAAGATGATGTTGACTTGACTGTCGGCTATAGACAATCAATGGATACCATTCTTGCAGTTCTAAGTCGTAAAGATGCAAACATTCCCATCTGGCATATTATGTTGTGTAGTACGAGTCAATCTCGAATCAAGTCTTTGGTTGTTTTGTTCCATGGCCATTTTGTAAAATAAATGAAAGGGTTGGGTAGGCCTATAAAGTCGATTTGCTAAATGGTTAGTGTCGAGTACGGTGTATGGGTGAAGGTTGATGACTATGGATACACAGTAAATCAAGAAATATATGTAATCTCTTTTTGAAAGTAATACAAGGTGTTGCCCCTTAGTAGCGATTTACCAATAAAAAAAAAATACATAATATAATATATATATGGTATATATTATTGTGAACGGTGATCCTAGACCTGCACAAACACAAAGAACAAACACATAATTAGTCCCACATGCAAGTTAGAAACAACATTCCCCATTAAATTCATTTGAGATATCAAGAATAAGAAATAAATGAAGAACATGAAATAAAAACTATCTAATCTTGCTCAAAATAAACAAACTCTCAATCCCATGGGGGAATTGGTGTCATTTTGATGTGGAAAATGCCCCTTTCCCAATTCCTTGCAAGCTTTGATGATCAATGTTGAAGATTTGATGCTCCTTGGTGAAATTTCTCCATAACCTAGCTATGAAATCTTTAAAAATGGATGAAAATTGCTCAAAAACTTGAAGATAATAATGTTGCATGAAGTTGTGGATCCAAAATCCAAATGAGAGCCTCTTATTTATAGATGAGAAAGATGGAGGATGAGGAAAAATGGATGAATGTGGGATAAAACATCAACCAATGGCCAAATGCTACTTGTCAACATGTGAGTGGACAAAGGTGGAGCACATTTTGGTCATTGTGCAATTAAAAGCAATTAGGTGGAATTTCAAAATTGATGAAATGACAAGTTGGAG
>VDFB02375236.1:0-21997 GCA_007258455.2 Sequoia sempervirens
AATTGAGGAAGTGTGTGATTGATCTAAGACGTTGTTTTGAGTCTTGGTTAAGTGTTAGTTTGGTCCACTCTCATTCTCTTCCTCTGCAGGAATGTTGAGTTTCCAACCTAATTTGAATTTGTAAAATGAAGCATGTTTGTGGTCGACCTTGGAGAAAATTTCAAAGGTTGATGTTTGTATAAATACAAGTCGAGATATTATGGATTGATGTATCAAGAATGCCACAAGTGTGAGAAGCAGGAGTGTGTGAAATTGAATCGAGGAAGTAGTAATTTAATATGTTAGAATCCTGAAAGTAGTGAGATGATGGTGTCTGCAATTCTTTGATTAAGGCTGCAAATGTGTGTAATTTTTTATGGTGGATTTCTCTGTTATCTTTTGTATCTGGAGGCAGTGAGTCTTGTATTTGAATAGTGAGTCCTTCTTGGGTAGTGAGCCCTTTAGCAATGAGCCTCTTTGTAATCAGTTTTGCAATTACTTTATATTGTAAGTTAATCCTCACTGCCATTTTTCCCTTATTGGGTTTTCCACTAAAATATGGTGTTTATTGTGTTGTTATTGGTTTCTGTTATTTATATTTCATTTTCATACTTAATAATAGAATAAAGTGGATGTGAAGATTGATAATTGTTTGAGATTGGTGACAATTGATTCACCCCCCCTCTCAATTTTCTTGCTCTTTTCAACACAAACCTGCTCTGTAAAAAATTCTATCCCTTTATTTTTCAAAAAATTATGAGCATTTTGATATTTTTCTTCATAATTGTTTTCAATAATTTGAGCATGTGAGCTGATTTGTCAATTTTCATTATTTACTAAAAACATGTGTTAAATATCATAATATTCGAAGTAAATGAAGCTTAGACAGTGAACAATAATTGGATCTTTTTGGTCTGTTCGTGGAGGAGATGAGTGGATTGGATCTGTGGGTACCCACTTCCACCCACTGGAGCGTAATTGCATTTGATCTGCCCTTATGTCCCACCCTATATAGAGACCCGTCATCAAAATGGTGCAGAGAGAAGCCAATGGGGAACATTTACCGATATTTGTGCGCAGGAAACAAGATTTATTTTATTATAGCAGTAACTAATAACTTAGTATTAAATACATCTTCAGAGTTCCTCTGTAGTTCATTTATGTGCTTGATGATGAGTTTTTAATGGCTCTTAAATTTAAAACATGGAAGATGGCATGGCGTTCATTCCTAACACCAAAAAGTGAAGACCATAAACAGAAGCGCCTTTACACTAGATAAATGCAAGCAACTGCACATTGAAGGCATGTAATGTAATGGTAAATTGATTCTTCCCTGCTCCCTCAGAGGATACCACTCTAGTGTAACATGCTCTACTTCGTATAGATTAGGTTATATCAGTTAATTTTGGAGGGGAAAGTGTTAAGAAAAATTGAGGGGTGGCAGAGTTTTGCGATAAAAAATTGATATATAATTATGCACGAACTTATGTTTGTGAAGTTTTGACTGTCCCATCTCCCTTAACTTACTATTTTTCAATATAGCTGTCAGAAATTGATATATAATTCTCTATTAAGTGGGCCATTTATTCTTTTATTAGAACCAAATAAATCTGATTAAGAATTTATTTGAATATTGATATTAATATATGTAATTTAACATATTATAGATAATTCTTTCCATTTATCATATGATCATTTACGAAATATAGTTCACTATCATTTTTTGATATATTTTATTTTACTTGAAATTTATTTAATAGTTTTTTATTAAGTATATTTTTTATATTTATTTAATAATTATTTTGTTTTTATTTTATTATTTATTTATATGATTATGACAATAATGTTTTGTATTTTGTTATACTAGTGTGATTTAATTTTTAATTTTATAATTTAATGATAATGTTCAATTCTTGTAAGAGCATAAATGTGTTGCTCATTGAAATTGAGGAATTGCAATGTCTTTGACAAAAAATTTACCAAGACTGACAAAATCATGGTCAATATCTAAAAAAGGACCAAGGAACAAGTATTCACCATGGCAATGGCTTATCAAAAAAAAGAATGCTCAAATAAGTTAGCTTCCCTCTAGAAAAATAGAACATTCTTAGTGTTAAAGATTGAGAAAAATGAATCCTCGTGGGGATGGAAACATAGCATGTTTTCATAAAAGCATCCTCAACAAAGAACATATAAATGTGGTGCCAGCCATAAAGGAAAGAATCAACCAAATCCTCTACACGATATTAAAATTATCTATAAAGCCACTACCCTCTACAAAATCTTGTTATTGGGTTTGAACATTTCCATCCAAGTTATACAAGCTGAAAAAAATTGACTAGCAACCTTATAAAAGTAGCAACTAAAATGGGAAATAACCAACTGTTGAAGCTTATCACATAAATGAAGCTCAAAGATGTTATTTCCCCTTTTAAAAAGGATAAATCCTTTAGCCTTGATGGTTACCCAATTATTTCTACTAGAGATACTATAGGATAAAATTGAATCTGTGGTCCTCGAAGTAGTTAAGAAATTGAGAAGGAATAAGAGAAATACCCAAACACAAATTATTGTAATCTTCATGCCTTTGAAAATTATTAAAAGTGTTGGATTGGTATTGTTGTTGATATACATTACCAAATGTTTGGTTAACTAGTGGAATATGTTAAAACTTATCTATAACTAATAATAAGAATGCTAGATATGAGTACATGAACATATCACATTAATCACATTCATTGTTATATTAAATTCCATTATGGATTTGGTTGTGACTCTATATGACAAAGAACTTGTTTCATTTCTCTGTCAGCATCTCTATGCTTTCCTTATTTTCATGTGAGCCTTCCTACTATTGGTTGCAGTTCTTTACAACTAACACCCTTTCTCTTTGATAGTGTGCACCTCTACTCTCTACTTCCTCTTCTTACTTTTCTTCATAGTGTCTCCCCTCTTGGATCTCCCTATTTTGATACCATATTAAAATGGTGGGCACAGAATAACATTGAAAAATCAGATGAAAAACATGTTTTTACTGAATGATCTATAGACTATGTATAAGGAAATGTTTTCATATTGGCATGACATAAGTATGAATAAAATGTACAATTTGATTTGTATGAATTAAATTGTTAGTCATATGTGCAAGAACTCCAAAGGAAGCATGGGAAGTATCAATTTATTTATGATCAGAAGAATAATGTTGAAAGACGCATTCTGTACTATTTTTAAGTTTGTTATTGCAAATATTACAACAAATATATTCCCTTGATATTTTACATGTTTTGTGAGTAACAACTATTTTGAAGTTAGGAATGCAAGGTTGGGAATTCTAAGACCTAATATTTTTCCTTGGGTCAGGATTAGTGCCATCATATTGGCAGGAAAGAAAATTGGTCTTGAGGGGAAAATAAGGGTAAAAACAGTATCTTTGGTTTAAGTATTCAGTTAGATAAATCATAAAAAAAATTAGTGTGAACAAACTAATCTCATTGCATGTATCTTTCAGAACTGGGAGATTGATATTTGCATAAAGAGTGAGACTTTGAAATTGTTCAACATCTTAGAGCCATTACCCTATGTCAAAAAACAAATAGAAAAACAAGATATTCAAAGTTTACTATTGGTGGTGGGTTTTAAATATATGAAATTAGTGTTCATAATTTATTTGGGTTCAAGAAATAATTATATTTTATTTTTTAGTATTACATATGGCTTGATGTTTGTTCATTTATTCTTAACTAGTTTGTTATTATATGAATTATAAGCAGCTCATGTAGCTTTTTTGTTATCATGATTATCATAAGAAATCCATATCTAGGTTTAATGTTGTTTCTAAAACTATCTGAGATCTCTAGATAAATTGGAAGGTGTGCAAAAGTATGGCTTCCAAGTTCAAGGATGAATTATGTGAACTTTGAATTTAAAAAATATACTAGCTATCTCATGTGTCAAGATGGTTTTGTGAATATTATATGCTAATGAAAAATTTTAAACATGTAAATGTAATGAGAATTGAAACATGTGAATATTAGAAATTTAGACTATTTGTTGAAGCAACTGCTTCTTTTAACAATGAAATCTTCTTTCCTTAACCTTATAGATTCTTGTACATTGGTTCATAATAGGACATGCTAATGGTAGATAAAACACAAGTACATATGTCAGATGTTTGTTATTTATAGATTATGAAAATTGGTGGACCCAATAAAAATAGTGTCATCAGTGTAAAAGAGCAAAATGAACTTTTTTAATGTAGAGAACTAGTACCAATGTGCATGTTCTAAACATGTTTCCTTGAGTCAACCTCCCATTTTGAAATCATATCTTCCCATTTTCAAGAAACAATAGATTTATATTAGTTTTCACCTAAGTATCAAGAGGTTTTATTCAAATGAGGCACCCAATTTATACATTCATTAGTAACTAAGAGTACTTATTGTACATTTTCATTTAAGTGGAAAAATGAATAAGTAAAAAAGATAGAAAATCATGTAGTCAACTTTATTTTCTTGATGACCAGTAAAAGAAACTTATGAGATTAACAAATATATATATGTTGGTAGATAGAAGACATGATAGATGCGGTTATCCAATTTGATTTCTATGAGTATATTTACTGAAGAAATAAGTTGTGTAAATTTTTTTTGTGAGTTGGGCACCTAAAATACAAGTGCTATCCCATCCTTTTGTGGGAGGTTTCTTAAATCACAATAGATGGAACTCCATAATAAAAAAAAAATTGTGTTTGTGTGCCCGTGATTACATGGCCCTTCTATGTAGAACATATTAATAAGACATATGTGTGTCAGGTTTGGAAAATCGAGATTTAAATGAATGTTGACATAAAAAGAAGAGAGGTGGAAGAGAAGGTAAGAATATTGATGAAAGGGAAGGAAGGGGAAGAAATGAGGAGGGCTAGTGAGTTGAGAGGTGCTTCCATTAGAGTAGTCAAGAAAGGAGGAGCTTCTTAAAATAATTTGGAGAAGTTATTAGTAGAGATGGAGGGAAGAAAGAAGGTCTGATTGATTTTATAGTACCCTACTTAACTAATATGCATTGATTGTATACCAGTTGGAAAAACTAAAAAAATTCAATTATAAGTATTATATGTACAGATGATTCAATCAAAAAACCATTTGACCATACTTACAGGTTGCTGGGTGAAGTAGTCTCATTGCTCATGTGTACTATCTTGCTAAATCCACTATCTTGAAGTGCACTATGTTATACTTGCTTCCTTTTGTATTTGGAATTTATACATTTTTAAAAAAAATTCTAGGGCTAGCTAAAGGTTCATTCTATTAGAATTTTTAGGATGCTTCATGGATCCTCAACATTGAAGGATTGGCTCTTTTTTTATAAGAAATAGGAGATCAATTATCCTTAAACTGAACTACTTTCTTCACAACTTGATGAAGAGTAGGGAGGAGTTTATTGAAACTCTGTACTCTAGGCCTCAAACCACTTTTCAAACACCTCAAACACACCATTCTATGTCTGTAATGTTGGTTCCTAAACCATCCCCCATCCTTTATCAATGCATTTTAATCAAGCCCCCACTCTTAGCCATCAAATTAAGCACAAACCCATGAAATTATAAACTAGGGAAGCACCAAAAAGTTATCAAACCCTACACCCTACTCTTGAAACCTACATGAACATCTAACCCTACCTAAATGCACCCATTCCACAAAGTTTCAAGTAATTCTACTAGTGGAATGGGTCATTAATGCATTTTAAATACCCTCAAACCCCCCAAATAGGATCTACAGACTGCCTTTAGTAAATTGTTTATAAATTATCAAACTAGTGTAGGACTAAATAAAAAGCAGAGATATGATGGTATGTGTAGTGGTGCATGTGGCTGACAACTTTTCTTAACCCAAAAAATTGATGGAAACAAAAAGTTGGTTTTTAATGATATTCTCAACTTTCCACCAATATAAATTATGCTTTTACTTTGAATTTCTAGACAAATAGTACTCATTACACATTTTCATTTGAATTAAGTGACTAAAGTCCTAATTGATCGAAAGGATTGAAAAAATATCTGAGCATTTTTCAAATATTATCATACTGTTTTTAATCCAAAAGATATCCTCACATTCTATGCTTTGCATATTACAAGATTAAAAAAAATTGAATTTCAAGTGAAGTTTCTACCCAAGCTATGTCACTGACATGTAATGACTTTGAGATAGGTGTGTAATAAAAATCATAATTAATTATTTGTTTAGAAAAAAATTACAAAATATGTATCAAGCATCATGACATGAGTCCCCTACTTCTATATCATAAAATCTAATAAAAAATATTATCATTTTATTGTATCGTGGTGGTCAAACAAACACCTACTCTTATTTTTTTCTTGAAAATCAGAAGTACTACTAAAGATGAAGTTTCCAAATTTTACCAAATAGATTTTTTTTAAAATAAACTTAGTAGTTTGTGAAACTACATTCAATTTAAGATTCATTCTTATGATATTTAAAGAAGAAGTAGATAACTTATTAAAAAATTTATGTTGCCTAACTCGATTTTCAAATTTTCAGCCTGGAGACTATTTGCATGACGACCTCAAGACATACCCACTTGATGAAATTAAGTCAAACCAATGCCAAAAAAAATCTAACTCATTCTTTCACAATATGCAATGCACTTCAAACAATAATCTCCATGTATGGAATTGTATAGAATGTCGTAGTAGCAGGTTTTACCAAAATTTGTATAGAAAACAGAGTTATGTTATTATTCAAACTTCAAAAAACACTCTCCCACCCCTACCTCAAGGTTTACAATCATATTTAAGTGTTTTCCAACCAAAAACCAATGGATACAACTAACTTTTTAACTTATGACCCTTCAACTTCCCAAACCAAGACAAAAATTGCAAAGTTGTAATGCAACTTTTGTAACAAACTAAAAAACTTGACAATTTCCCTAGAACCGACCCAAAGTGACTTAAAAAATTTGAAATGGTGTATTATGACCTTATTACATGGCATTTAGACTCAACACACCAAAAATTATCATATGACCATATTTACAAAATTGACATGGTGCCCCTACACCATACACCCAGACATAAAAAGAACTCAAGTCCCTTGAGTACCATGCTGCAACACCAAATTATGCTTAACCACATCATTGATTTGATCTCCGAATTTCCCTTCACCTAGTAACCCTTTCCAATGAGTTAGGTACTAAAAATTTGCATTGTCTCTTGCTTTTGACCCATTCTTTCCTTGAAAATGTTGCTCTTCACTTGATGTGTGGTCCTTCATCTGTGCTACACCTGGAAATGCTATCAAAATAGTTTCTTTATCTGCTCCCACACCTCCTTGTACCTTGAAAAGCACTTCCTTCTTCTTTACATTCCTTGTGTACTCAAATTTGACCACATTTCTTTGTAACTCACCAAGTCCATCTCTTTACCTTTACCTTTCACCTTTTCCACCTACTGTGGTGTAACTAAAACTATTCCTTGAATATATTTGAAGACCTATAATATGAAAGAATGAACATCAGTCTTACCAACCTTATATTTACCAAACCTTGAATGGATACTATCCTCTTTGAAAAACAATGAACAAAACACATTGTTGATCATCCCCTCAACATGATTCTCCAACCAATCTTTCATTCCAAAAATCAATTCATCCTTGAACTTCTCAATCTTATTTTCCCTCAAAATTAGATTACTCTTCATCCCTATTGTCCTAACATCTTCTTTTTTTTGGTGGTTACAAAATCCTCATGTTTTCCTTCCTCAAGCTTTATAAATTCATTCTTACCGAGCAATATCACCTTTGTTGCCTTACCTTGTCCCCTGTCATCTTCTACTAATGGAATCAAAGTGAAAGATTTTCCATCCTTTTCAATATCATAAGTATTATTTCTACCATCATATATTGCATGTCTATCAAATTTCCATGGTATTCCTAGCAACAAATGGCACACATCCATAGGCAACACATCACAAAGAATTTTGTCTTTATATCCACCAATATTAAACTCAACCCAAGCTTGCTCATTCACTAAAAGAAATTGATTCTCATTCAACCAAGACACTTTATAAGGTGTTTCATGAGGTATCATTTCCAACTTAAGTTTATCAACCATTTCTATGGACACCATGTTATCAGTACTTCCAAAGTCTATTACTACTTTACATACCTTTCCATTGCACTAGCAAGTTGTCCTGAATAGTATTCTTTATGTTGGCTCTTTCTCCTTGGATGCTTTGAGTGTTCTTCTCACCATTAAGGATTCTCCAACTTCTGGAGTAGCAAGCTGATTAGGAGAGTTAACACTCTCACAGTCTTCCTCTTGCACCAATTGAACTCTCTTATCACCACCAGTTGAAGTAAAAGCTTGTTTCTCTAGACACTTCCATGCTTGATGGCCAAACTGATTGGAATGATAACATCTTCCTGAAAATGTACTTGAACCTCTACCTTGTTCACCAAATCTTCCTCTAAAGCCTCTGAATTCACCTCTTTGATCAACCACTTGGTATTTTCTTTTACTTGCATCTTCTTGGTCTTCATAGGACTGCCTTGAACCTCTTCCTCTAATAGTGATGCATCTACCTCTTCCTTGTCTTTGTTGCCTTATTTTTAGTTTCTCTTCTTCCCTAGCAAGCAACTAAAAACATTCTTCAACCATCCTAGGAGTAGCAAGACTCAATTCATCCTACATTTGGAATCTCAAACCATTCATATACCTTGCTATCTTCTCACTTTCATCTTCAACATGGCCATCTCTAATGCTCAACTTGTGAAATTATTTGATAGTGTAGGCCATGACATTCTTTTCCTTCTACTTTAAGTTTTGCAACTTCTTAAAAGTTTGTATTGCATCATCACTTGGCAAAAATTGGCTCTTAATCTTAGACACCATCATATCCCATGAACTTAGTTTTTTTATTTTCCCTTTTCACTCTTTCCTCTTGCACATAGTTCCACCATTTTAGAGAAGGGCCTTTCAACTTAGTTTTTGAAAAATTTACCTTCTAATCATTTGCAACCTCCTTTTATTCAAAGTAATTGTCCATTGCATCAATCTAGTTCAATAACTCTTCAACATCCAACTTTCCACTATACAATGGAAAATATATTTTCCCCTTAGAAGTATCTCCTCTGATAGCTTTGAGTATTTTCACCATACTTCTCTCATTAGGGTCTAATTCATCATTGTCTTGGACTCTTCCTCTAGGAGGGTTTTCATTCTCACCCTCTTCCTCTTCCTCTCAATCACTTTCCCCTTCATTGGTCTTTCCTCTCCTTTGATTGGTCTCTAATGCTGAAAGTCTAGCTAATACTACTTGTGACTCCATCATCAACCTAATTTCCCTAGCAATAAATCCACTTCCTTTAGGAGGCATCATTTCCTTCAATTTGAAAATTTTCCCTTCTCCAAACTTCAACCTCTCTCCCTTGAAATGATCAAAACCTATGCTCTGATACCAGTTGATGTAGAGCAAGGAGGAGTTTGTCCAACAATCATAAGTCAAACTATTCCAAACAATCCCTCAACCCTTAAACCCTAACTTGGAATTGTTTCAAAATTACTTCCAATTCTTATTATATCCTATCAAACAATATTTCCTAACCATAATTCTCAAAAGAAATTGTAAATCCAAAAAACATTCACCATTCCAAATATCCATTATGCTCTACTTTGACATATCTATGCCATAGAAAAATGTACCCTTTGCTTGACATGAGAATAATTCATGATTAATTGGACTTAATGAGGTCTTAATCTAGTGGTGTGAGGCATTTTATGTATCCACATTAAGTCTTGGACCTTTGTAAATTGAACAAGATGCTTTGATTGATGTCTTGTAAAGGTGTTGTAAAGTCTTGTAATGGACTTTCACGCTTTTCTAGACTTCATGAACCCATTTCTCTCTAATTCGACACTATAAAATGTGTTTAATAATATTATTACATCAATCTAGAAGGTTCTTAAATTAAATTTAATGATAAACTAGTGTTGTAATGTGTCTTTCACATTCACATTGGTTTTTGTGCCTTCCTAGGCTATGTGGACCTCATTTTAGTGTTGTGAAGTGTATTTAATTACACTTTCACATTTAATTTAGTGTCCCAATCCATATTTGATATTTACATCATCACTCATAGGCCTCCATGAACCCATATTTTGCATCTTGAGGCTTTAATTGATCAAATACCCAACAAAGTTGCAATTTAAACCTTATTTCCTTATCTCCTACCTTCTTAGTTGTTGGAATGCCCCCCGTGGGACCCATTCACCATGCATGGCGAATCAATCCCATCCAGGTGGGACCCATTCTCCATGTCTGGTGAATGAGTTCTATCTAGCCCCATTTTGACCTTTGAGTAGGAAAAAGTGAAATTTAAAGTTTAATTTCACTACATGTTGGCCTGTGATGAGGTATTATCGGGTACTAAGGCACAATTTTCTATAAATAAGTGTTTTTATCCTCATTTTACATCTACTAAATCATTTTTACCTCTCTCATCATTAATTCATCATCTATCTTCTCATCCAAGTCAAGCAACTTAGGGTTTTGTCTTTGCAAGTCATTGAGAAAGCTTCTAAGGGAATTCAAGGGTTGAATCTTCATGTATTGTTGCAAACTTTCAAGATTAATCATCAGGGCAAGGTAATCAATTCCATTGTTACATTTTTCATTATTTTATTTCATCATTTTGGTTTAATTATCTGAAAGGGGTTTGACCAAGGAAAACCCCCATGCCCTAACCTTCAACATTTTTTCTTCTCCTCTTGTGTGTTTATAGATTTAGGTCTCTTGGAAGCTTGGAAATCATTGAAGATCAAGTTTCAAATTCATTCAATTCATCTCTTCATTATTCAAGTCAAAATATCAACAAAAATGCATTTTCAATCTTGAATCCAACAATTTTAGAGGTAGACACCTGTAGGGCATCAAAGTGCAAATCAAAAGCTTTAGAATCCACCTTTGAAAATTGAGAAATTTAAAAGTGGAATCATTTGCCATGAGTGGTGAATGAGTCCCACCATAGGGTCAATTTTGAGTTTTCTGCATTTCTGAGTACCCTTTTGTCAGAAACGGGTTCCAGTGTAGTTTGGTAGAACTGGGACTAATTCACCCAAAATGGTGAATGAGTCCCACTAGGCCTAAATTTCAGTATCAACAACATTTCAAAAAAAATTTCCAATCTCCATCCACATTCTAGGTGCACACTTTTAGTTTGATTCATTTATGTTGCGCTTTTCCATTCATTTGTAGGTGATTTTGCAATACACAATGTGTTTTCAAAAAAGTTCTCCTTTAGTTTCCATTCATTAATCAATCAATCTTATTATTTTCTTGCATTCAAGCATTGCATCTAGGCATTTAGGCATTTCCATCCATATTGCATTGACTTTGAATGTAACATAATCATCTTTGTCCCATCTTTCTCCTTCTAGGTGAAAAGCCCTAGAAGCGATAGAAAGAAAGTGGGTGCCAAAAATCTATGCTACAATATCTAAAAGAGAGGTAGGGTTGTTTTGGAACAATACCTTCTAAAAATTGTTGCTACGCTGCAACTAGGCTTAATTAGCCCTATTTTGCAAAGCAACACCCAACCAAACAATCTTCCAACCTTAAATCTCCATTGTATGACCTCAACCAGGTTGCAAAAGGCTAGAATCCACAACTTTTATCAATAAAAAAAATTACAAGTTCATCAAACCACATAACCCTTGTTTAGACCTCTTTAGGCTAGTTACAATAGGGTTTATTGAAAATCTATACTCCATGCCTCAAACCACTTTTCAAACACCTCAAACACACCATTCTATGTCTACACATGTTTCCTAAACCATCTCCCATCCTTTATCAATTCATTTTAATCAAGCTCCCACTCTTAGCCATCAAATTAAGCCCAAAACCATGAAATTATCAACTAGGGTAGTGCTGACCAAAAAGTTATCAAACCCTACTCCCTGCTCCTGAAACCTACATGAAAATCTAACCCCACCTAAATTCACCCATTCCACCAAGTTTCAAGCAATTCTACCAGTAGAATGGGTCATTAATGCATTTTAAATACCCTCAAACCCTCCAAAAAGGGTTTACAAACCACCTTTAGTAAATTGCTTATAAATTGCTTCAAACTTGATGAAATTAAGTCAAACCAACAATAAAACAAAGCTAACTCATTCTTTCACAAGATGTAATGCACTTTAGATCATAATCTCCTTGTACAGAACCATACAAAATGCTATAATAGGAGGTTTTACCAAAATTTACAAAGAAACCTGAGTTATGTTATTATTCAAACTTCAAAAACAACTCTCCCACCCCTACCTCAAGGTTTACAAGCATATTTAATTATTTTCCAACCCAATACCAATGGATAAAACTAACTTTTGAACTTATGACCCTTCAACTTCCCAAACCAAGTGAAAAATTAGAAAGTTGTAATGCAACTTTTGTAATAAACTACAAAACTTAACAACTTTCCCTAGAACCAACCCAAAGTGACTTAAAACATTTGAAATTGTCTATTATGACCTTATTACATGAAATTTAGACTCAACATACCAAAAGTTATCATATGAACATATTTACAAAATTCACATAGTGCCCTTGCACAACAACTCCGTAATTGAAATTTGATTCCATGATTGATATTTCCTAATAATATGAGCAATTTAATTGAGGCCCAAAGTTAGGCTATGGGAAGTAGGTGTCGTATGACATTGGTTAGTGTTCATAGTTGATAGTCTTGGACTTGAGCAATATTTTATTTCTAGGAACTCTACCTGAATTACTACAAACTTTGAATTCATTAGTATATCTAAAACTACAAAAGAATAAGTTGGAAGAAAGTATTCCTTCATGGATATATTCAAGATATCTAGCTTTGTTGTATAAAAAATTAAATGGAAAACTTGCAACTTTTGTTGGTAGGTTGAGATCTCAAAGTTAGACTATGGGAAGTAGTCGACATGCATATTAGTGGAAAAATTATTAAACAAAATCTACGAGTTAGCGATTGAGCCCTGGCCCTCATTAATTCAAATCCGGTTTACAATTTTGGGATTCCTTCTCACACTCGGCCTTTAGATCACTACTTGTTGGGTATTAAAAAATCTGAACTTAATTTCATGATGATGAGGCAAGAATTTGGCTTCTTTTTTCACTCCCAAGCATTGTAGCATTTTTTCCCTGGGTAGTTTTATGTCATGTGGATAATTTTGCTTCTTTCCCTGAGTAGGAAAAAAATTATTTGGAATCTACAAACCTTTTCCTCAATTTGAACTTCATACAAGGGAAGAGGTTTTGGCATAAACAATTTCTAGTAATATAAATCAGGAACTATATTCCAACCCTCTGAAACTTCTTGATGAAGAACAACTCCAGCTTGATTGTAAAATCTAAGAACAATGTTGGAGTTTGTGTGTCCAGGATATTGAATTCTCAAGACTAATGATAGCTTGAAGACAAATCATTGACCTAAAGTCAAGATCATATTTCAAAAATTATATGCATAAAAAAATATGATTCTATACAAAGATGATGTAAATTAAATTAATGTATCTTCTATACACATAAAATTGTACTATAAGATATTAACTTAAATTATGTTTCTCATGATAAAATCTTTGAATATATTTAATGTTTACATTGATAATAATAGTGTATTTTTTGAGGGATCCTTTCCAAGTTGATTGTTATTGTACTATAAATCAAATTATATATCTTTGACTTCATTTTCCATCCATTAGATTTTGTGTTCTCTTGTGATGTAGCCATGATCATTTTGGTTTCCATATTTTTATGCTTGTAAGCTTTTCTTTATTTTCCATTGTATAACTATAGAAATGTATTTTTTGTTATTGAAGTAATCTCTCCAAGGTGCATGATGTAATTTGATTCTAAATTTTTGGAAGTATTGTTATAGTCTCTGCTAATGTCAAATTTAAACATTATAGAATTATAAATAGAAAAATGTTTCAATTATTGTTGATGTTGTAAATGCAATGGTTATCATGAAATTGTCTACTCACTTCCCTTAATACATGTATGGTTTAAAAGACTCACAATGTAAAATAGAGAACTCCTTAATAAAACACCTTCAAATTTCTAGGTAACTATATAATTCTATCGGCATATTCGTTGCACCTCCTCTGGGTGCAAGTGCTAGTTAATAAAAAATTAAGAAAAGGCTATTTCAATTTATAATCTCTTTTCTCATACTCATGATTAGATGAACGATTTTTAAACTATTCAATGATATGGAAAACACTTAAAATGTTTTCATTGCAAAAACTTGACACTTTAGGTATGTTTACATTAGTGAACATGTCATAGCAAGATAACGGAATTTGTATTCAATATTCATGGAAAAGAGTTTTAATTGTTAAGGAAATGCTACTAAGAATACACTTAAAAGAAAAGGTAAAACTATCAAGTAAACTTTTTGGAGTATTGTAATTTCTCCCACCACCACTATTAAATAAAATTAGGCACAAGTATTAAATAAAATTAGAGATAAGAATAAAAAGAAAAAGTATTAAATGTTTAAACTAATTGATCTAGAATCTAAAAATATATTTTTTAATTCTTAAAGACCTCTATAAGAAAGAGGCATTTGTAATTTGTTTAAGCAATCAATTAAATACAATAGTATTTCCTATGCAGTGGCACATCAAGTTTGTTTTTATTTCTCATCTATGTCCACCTCATAAGTCTATAAGTCCATGAGTGATACAAATGAAGTATATATTATAAATGTAAAATTTATCTTCATCAAAAATAATAATGAACATTTGAAAAATGTAATCCACTCATAACATGTCAAGAAAAGCCTACATAAAGATGAAAAAAATTTCATAAATGAATGAAAGGAAGCTGGTTAGATTTAATAAGGTTGCATCTTGTAAACAAGGTCAAGCAATGGCAATATGCTTCAATCTTGAATTAACTAAAAATAGAAATAAAAATGGAACTAGCTGGTATAACTTTTATTACATATCTTATGAATTTTTTTTAAAAAATAGTAGGATCTCTTAACTTCTTAATTACTATTAATCTCTTACAAATAGTAAGAGTCAGTGAGTTTGATAATAAGATTTGTTAATAGAAGGTTTGAATCTTACTGATAAACTCAATGCTCGAGTTGCATTGCTCTCAAGCATTATTGAAGAATATGCAATTTGTTATTGTTAGTTGGAAAAATATAAAAGTTATTAAAATCAGTGTGAATTAATTAGAACATTTTTTAAAAGGTATTTACAATTTTTTTAGAATTAAGATTGTCATATTGTCAAATTGTTGTTCTGAGTAAACTAGTGGATTAAGTAGCAAAAAAAACTGCTCATGTGTGCTTAAGAATCCTACAAAATGCTTCTTGGATTTTGTCTTCTCTTTCACCTTTCCAAAGCATATTGATTTTTAAAATTTAGTCTACTAATGTAAATGTTATGGTCACTTAAACATTGTTGTTTTTCACTGCAAACACCAGATTGGAATTTGATAAATGATGATATGATAAAAAATGCGGTTTCAACGAGTATTATCATTTTATGTATTACATCAAGAAATACTTGTCCTGAAAGATAGGTTGACATTATGGATACAATTGTAGAAACCCGGTCTTCTCATACCTTATAACCTTCAAGTAACCTTATCAAGAAAAGGCTATAAATCATTTCCTTATTAATAAATTATTCGCTAATTCTATACGCAAATGCAAATATCAATTCTTTCTAGTTATTCCACTTCAAGATATAATATGCTGCCCTTAACATAACTACTGAAACCAATTCTTCTGCCAACTTCAACACATCCACCTTTCATGATGCAACTTGTTTTTACGAATTTGAAGCTTCATAATTATTCTTGTTTTTATTTAATGGCTTGCGTGAGTATCGGAGAACTTGATTTTCTTCCTACAACTATTTATGATTAATGTTTCTGTTTTTAAAGATTTATACTGTGTGCATTCTGTAATAGCTTTCCATAGAAATTCGTGTCCCCTATTATTATTGTCAGATCTGCCTACATATCTACCATGGTTATTGGAACTATAACATCTGTGAAAAAATCGCTTTCAAAAATGCGCTGAGGGATGTCCATACTCTGTTTCAAGGTCATGGAACTTGGCTTGGCATATGCCAATTGCCGTGTTCCGCATGCCTTGTCTATTCTTCGAAATCCATACTATGCACATTCTGCAATCATTACATTCGAAGCTTGATAAACAACCATACTCTATTCCAGGTCTCTCGTCTGTAGCAATCATTAATGAGGTTCAATTATCGTGAGCGTAGCAATGAAGGATGCTCGGAAGGTTGTCAGGTCTAGCTTTATCCATGCCATTAATATTTACTTGCGGGTACGTGAGAATCGGAGCAGGAGGGAGTTGGAAGTTTTACAAAATATGTGCATGTACAACAAAAGTTCACGTGCATTGGCCTTCGTATTTAATAGCTTTAAGAGACTTGAAAGAAGCGGAAACACGGGAAAGTTTTGCAGGCGATGCATGCGTGTAACATATCCCCCCGTGCATGCAATACTTTTGTATTTGTCACTGTGCCTTCTGAAGAGTTGGGATGCGGGAGTAAGTGTATATTTTGCAGTTTTGGAATATGTTCACGTGTGTTACAAGTCCACCTTCCTGCTTTTATAATATACTGTCTGAACATGGCAGAATATTGGGAGAGGCAGAGAAATAGAATCAATTTGAAAGTTATGCTCACATGAGGTATAACGCCACGCACTCATTCTTTTTTTCACCTTTTGACAATGATCTGAACTTGATGGCGGGATGGAGATATGGAGCCACTTATGCGAGAATGAGAGGTTTGGATGCATCTACAAAATTTTACAATTGCATATTATTTCTAGATTTTTGTCTCGAAAGCTTGTGAGAATAGGAAGTCAGGATACAATTTGTAAATTGCAAATTCATGCCTAATGGTTTTTCCGTTTTGAATTGAAGTGTCGGATTTATTATAAACTAGTGCTTGCACCTCAATGCGGTGCAATGGTTACGCCAATAGCAGGGTATACTATGGGAATATATTGAAGGTCAGGAGTAAAAATCGCAAGAAAATGTAAATTGCTTTTCTTGAGACTAACTATTTATAGCAAAAGTCAATTGATGATGGGGTGTGAGAAGATTTGAAAATGAACAAATGGAACTTTATTTAAATTGGTATGCTATGCTAAATGGTTTCACAATATAATATTTTTTGTACATTGAAAGAAGACTTGTAACTTAAATGGTCAATTGGATTAAGTACAGTTGTTGTTGGTTAATGATATACCTTGTAACTGAAGGTAACATATTGGAAAACTACATGTTGCGGGAAAATATTTTTATAATACAAAAACTATTTTATGACACACGAAACATTGAAAAGAAATATAAATACATCTTCACTTTTTATTTAATAGATTGAGGAAAAAGATCTGACACTTCATAAAACCACAGTTTTACAAAGTACATACCGTAAATAGGCCCTACAAAATGATGGCTTTTCTGCTAAAATGCATAAAGCATGAAGGACACAAAGCTCGTATCATTGAGGTGACTGAGTATAGGAAGAGCTAATCTTGGCGAGCAAGAAATTATCAATCATTTTTGTGCTATTTAACCCTCTTAAGTGCAGGATTTTCTTGAAGTTTGCTACTAATTTTACAATTTGGTATGCATTTATTATGGTGGTGCTTGTGGTAGTTGTTGCATGTATATAATTATGATATATTTATATTTCTTTCATGGTAGGAAAATCTCATGGCGTATGAAAATAGCAGCGAAGAGGAAGAATTTTCCCTACCTTCCTTTTGAGCTCTCTAGATTTCTTCCTCCATCATTCTTGATTTTGTTTTCTTCTCCAAGTAAAGCCTTTGTTGCTCATTGTTGATGGTGTTTTTATGCACTTCTCAACACAGGCAGTGCGTAGGTGCACTACCTCTCTTGAAAGACAATCTCCCACAATCAAGTTGTAGAACACTATCCCAAGGTCTCTCGGGTGTCAGGTCATGACAGTGCTTAGATACCTCAGTAGTTTGATGTGATTTGCTGGAATCACAAGGCGGTCTTACAGAAATACAAAGTATGGGCATAAAACATGAAGTTGGATCTTCGGAAAGGAGTTTTTAATATGTAAGCAGTTATGTCTTGGCTGTAGGTTCAAACAGCAGTCTCAAACTCCATCTAGTTGTTAGATTTTGCTTTATAATGTGCAATGAACCTTGGTGTTGTTCAGTTTCTAAAGAAAGTGAAAAAGAGCGAAAGGGGAGGAAAAGTTCCTAAGCCTAAAGCTTGCTGCGAACAGTGAGAATGGGGTCCCTGCAATGGACAATTCCTTCAAAACAATATCCCACTTAACCAGGGATTTCACAGTATCATGGAAATTGTGCAATCTTCTAAGGGCTGCAGATTTTTATCCTTCATCCACCACATACACGCATGAACTAAAGATAAGTATTTGGGGCAGCTTAAATCAGGTCCAGGCTAACTTTGCAAAGCTATTTACCTTTAGCAAACAGCAAAAAGTATGGACTAAGGGATCATCAACAAAGCAGGGATTTTCATGGACAGCCAACAACATTCCTAAGATTATCCAAATAACATGAACAGCTAACTAAACAACAAATAGATCTAAGCTAACATCTAATATTGGAGAAGTGAATCAATTGACATGAGAGAAAACAAGGAAATGCACCAAGTCAATGCTATTTCTCATAAATTTCAGTAGCATGCCTTTACAACAACTCAACTCTCCTTTGCAAATGAGAGGAGTGCTCTATTTATAGCTTTTCAAAAGTCAAATGAATGGCCAAGATTCATTTCATTTGTGTGGCCACGATTCATTATAAAATAGGGTTTCACCTACCCCCAAATAGATTTACAATTAAAAAAACATCTTTTGTCTTTTCCCTATTTTGTCATCTAGTGGATGACACTATTTGCATTTCGTCCTGTAGCTGATTGCTGTTTCTTTGGCTGTAGCTACTTTTCTGGGAGGTCTTCTTCCTTGGCTGGGCTGTCTGGTTGCTCCTCGGAGGCTGCGTGTTCAATATGCTTGAGGATTACGGCCTGGAGCTTGTCTACCTCGAGGACCTCGCATCTCAACGCCTGGTAGCTCCATTCCTTGGAATTCTCTTCCAGCCGCTTCCAATCCTCATCATACTTTGAGCCCTGATCTCTGAAGAGCTCTGATCTATCGAAGGCACGGGCAGCGAAACTCAAGAAGTCCGTTGTGATATCTCCGGCTGTCCCGTCCTTCATCATTTCCTCAAAATATGACCTAACCTTCTCTGCATCCAATTGCACCATGGGCATATCATGGCCCGTTACCATCTTGAGGTACTCGGTGCATTCCGCTCGGATTTCTTTGATCCAGGCAATATCTGGATCCACCCTGCTCTGGATCTGCTCCATCCTCTCTTTACGGTTGATGAGATCTCTGTGCCAAATGTCAACCAACTAGTGATCCTCCTTTTTCAATTCTAGCTTCTCTTCCCACGTGCTTTCTGGCATTTGAAGGATGGCCTCAACCTTCGGGAAGGTAGAGTCGTAGATCGCAGGGAAGCTGGTGCAGAGCTTCTTCGTGCTTTCCAAGGACCGAACTAAGTCCAGGAACTTGTTGATTATCTGCATAGCCAAGCCGATCCCTATGTTTTCGACCTTGGCAACCTGCTGGAACCAGTCCTCCGTGGTCTTCTCTAAGTTTTTCCTCCTTTCCAGCTTATCTATTTGCTCCTTGGAGAGTAGCTGTGGCGTGGCCGTCGAGGTAGTGGGGAGGTCGTCTATTGAAGACCACTGCTGGATGTAGTCAGTTAGGGCAGCAACCTGCGCCTTAAGCTCGTCCTTGGTAACCTTGTCTTGTTTAATCAGGTGCACTACCGTGGCCACCGACTCCTCCAGATGTCCGACCTTCTGTTCCCTGGTTGCTGTCCCTAAGTTGATCGTGGAGATATTGTAGCTTACTCCGGCTTGGCCAACAGTTGGCGTCGCTATTTGTGCAGCCCGGGAGCCAGAAGCGTCCATGGTTATCCTGGAACGGACCTTGGGCTTCTTCTCCTTCTTTGTTTGTGGCTAGAGATGTCGAGCCAAGATGGCTTCAACCTCGACTTTGGGTCGCCGGGGCGGGAGTAGCCTTTTTCAGTTGCTTTTCAGCCCGGTAGGGCATGGCGGTTATCCTCCTCAAGCTGATCAGGCACTGGAAATAGCTGCACCCTCTTCAAAAACTGTATTGTCATCCGCATGTAGTGTCTCTTGCGAACCTCCTTATCATCTCTACAATCCGCCCAGAAATCTTCAACATGATACTGGTGGGCGTATGCCGGCCCTAGCGCCTTCCTGACGTGGCCGTGGGGGTCCATCCGTGGGCGAGCCATGTACCATTCAAAGTTATACTCTTTGAGTTCCTTTTCTGAGTTGCCGGCGCATTGAGATGTTTGCAATCGATAGAGGCCTTGGCCGAGGGTCATGGGATAAGGGATCCTTGCTACGTGTTTTTGGCTGAAGACCGCTTGAATATGTTGGAGCTGCCGGGAAAGCTCCAGGAGGATGATCCGGTCGTTCGGGTATCTTGGCAGCCTGTTCGGCCGTTCCGTGAATCCCTGGGCACGGATGTAAGTGAACTTAGGGAACTGAATGTATAAGAAGGCATACTCCTTCAGGAGTGCCCTGGCGCTGTGAGACACCCTTCTCTCGAAGTCCCCGGCCACCAATCTGATAATGTGGCCTATGAAGGCATCATTGACCCGGCAGTACTCCTTCTTGAAGTAGCGGTATTGTAGCTGAGGATACCGGTCAAAAGGCTTGAGCCCTCGTTTGTGATCCCCATCCGGCGCCGTGAAGAGTCCACTATACCGTCTTTGACCTGCCAAGGAGTACACCAGGTACGAGGTCATGTAGAACTTGTTGCTTTTCTTAACATTCATGAACTGCTCGTGGAAGCAGTTGCTGATAATACTCCCCCAGTCGAACGAGCTCTTGGTCTTCACGTCCTCGCTTCCCCGTATGATTTGCTCAATATAGTAAGCCATCCACTCCTGGAAGTAGGCGGCTGCTGGGAGGCCCATGACCCTGCTTAGCATGGTTACCAGGTCATGATAATCCTCTTGAAAATCATTGCAAAATAGCTCTTGGGGGACCTTTGCTGCGCTGCCCCGTTTTTCCTTTAACCAGTAAATGTTGATTGACTTCTTGATGCCCAATGGATTGGCATCCCACGCCGCCTGACATTGCTCTAAAGTGGGGACTTGCATATGTGGGAATGTAGGAATGTGGAATGTTTTTGTAATTCCTTCCGGAGACATGTCGGCAAGGATATTCCCTTCTTTGTCCACGATTGTTCGGGTATCCGTCTGGTAGGCTTCTCGGCAAGCCATTACCAGCTCAGGTGCTATCAGAGAGGGAGGGAAGCCGGCAGCTTTGGCAATTCCACTTTGGCGTATCAATCGGGCATTCTTTGTTCTAGGGTCGACCTTGACCCTCTGGGTGAACTCATCTATGTCCACCTGGCCTATATTGGTGTCCGAGATCTCCTTCCAGTCAGTCGAGACCTTTGACTGGATCGGCTCACCTTGAAATTGAAACTTCATTTGGTCTTTGTCGTCTTTCCCACGAGCAGCCCTTCCGGATTTCTTACCCTTGTCCTTTTCGGTAGAGGCCCCCGAAGTTCCTGCGGCCGATTCCATATATCCTGTAGGCAAGGGCAAAGTTAGCACAAGAAACACCAATAACGTTAATGTTAGTCCGTTTTGTGGGCATATTATATAACTAACCATTCAAATGCATCATAAGTTTAATTCTCTAACGATATCGATTTCCTTTTAGGGCAAATGAGCAATCCGGGCCCGGAGGGCTGGACTTCCCTGACAGGAATGCTGCCAGGAAGGGCAAACACGCACGAAAGTTCCCGGATACCCCCGTTGGTCAGATTTTGATGTTCTAAGAGACCCATGATGAAGAATGGCATGATTTAGGATGTGGGTCGAAGTCAGATTTTCAATTTGGATTGATTT
>VDFB02375237.1:0-55744 GCA_007258455.2 Sequoia sempervirens
GTTGGAATAAATTAAAATATTTTAATATTTTAATAATTTATTTTCAATGCCTTGGACAAAATCAAATTCGCCAGACAATGTTTTGGAGGAAAATAATTTGTGCCGGCCAGAGATAAAATCCAATGGGCAAAATTAAATTCACCATGGCTTTGGGAGAGAGGTAAAAATTTAGGAGAGAGAAAATCTAAATTTGTTTATTTTATTTCTTGCAGGTGGATGACGATGCGAGGCGAGTCTTCAAAGAAGAAGCAAAGGCATGGAATGGAGGCAAGTCTGCTTCAAGCCAGATAGAGTGAAGGAAAAAGATGGCACAAGCACGAGAAAGTCTGACTTTGCCCAAGCTCAGCATGTCCAAACCTTTTCCGACTTTGCTTGGAGAAGGTATGTCCAGACATCCATTAGATCCGCCAAGTACAATGGCAAAAGAAATGTCAAAGTGTAGAGAAAGTTCGCCCCAATTTAAGAGAAAAGATGGTGAAACCACTAGCAAATCCGACTTTGCTCAACTGAGAAATGGCACAAGCATGATAAAGTTCGACTTCTCCCTAGACATGTTTGTCCAAAGTGGCCTGAAGTCCGACTTAGGCTAAGAGAGAAAACGTCCAAGCTCATGTGAAGTCCGCCCAAGGAGAGGATGAGAAGAATTCACTAAGTGTTGGATAGAAAACAGGAAGGAGGAAGTGGATAAAATCCTTGTCCAGAGATGGAATTTGTCCTACATAGCACAAGCCAAATTCAAAATTGAAGGAAAATCCACAGGCAAAGTTCGTTCGAGCATAGAGATGGCCAAAACCTTGGCTAAATGTTGAATGGTCCACATGAAGGTGTTACAAAATAGCCAAAATTTGGCTAAGTATGGGAAATACTTCACAGAGAAAAGTCCAATTTCTCTATCATGGCTAAAGCACAGGGTCATTCTTCTCCAAATTCAAGACACTTGAATGGATATCCAGACGTCTTGGAAGGATTTCATCTATAATCCTAGACCTATTGAAGCAATCCGGACAACTTCTTGAGGGTTTCATCTCCTGAAGAATTAAAGACAAGCTTCCAATCAGAATCAGATGGTGACAAGAAGAGTGTTCCAAACATATCTCCATACTTAGGCAATTTCTCGGCACAAATTGGAGAATTCAGAGAAGAGATCCCAAGGAATAGCATCAACCCAGTTCAAGCAGGAGGAATTTCGAAGTAACCAACTCCAAGTCCAGACACCTGCTCCAAGGGGAGACGTCCAGACCTCAAAGATTCCGGTACAGGTGCGAAGAAGAAATCAAAGTCTCAAAAGGAATCCAAGGTCAAAGCTAGGAAGGAACAAGCACAACGGACAGAGTCATCGGCAAGGAAAATATCCTAAGGCAAGCACGTGGAAGAAAAACGAAGCAACCAAAGAAGACATCCAGCACGCTGAGGTGGCACCTCGTCATCTTCCAACCAATCAAATTGTTCCAAATCAACATGCAACAACTCTATTTTATTGTTGATTTATATTTGCTTAAAGGGACAAGTGTCCTCAAATGAAATTTTCTCATTGGTGAAAGTGACAAACCTAATTAGGGTTTTATTTTGTAATCTCGACGTTGATTTGAAATCAATCTTGGCCATTGAATTGTAGCTGGGGAGCCTATAAATTGAGCTCGCCCCCTCATTTGTAAAGTGTGGAGACAGTTATGTATATTGTCGCATTGAGACTATTTTGAATGATAAAAGCTCTTGAGCATGATTTGCCTTGAATCACTTCTTATTGTTGAATAGTAAGCGAGGTTACATATTGCCTTCCGCCATAGATTAGAGTTAAAGTTAGATTAGGTAGAATTTGCTTTGAAAAGTTGTTAAATTGAATGAGAGATTGATCGTATCGATTCGATGGTGAAGTGTAGCTCATACTTTTTTCGAATGGATGATTTGCATTCGATTTGTAAAGTTAGCCTGAGCTCTTAAACGTGGAAGCTTAACTTCAACCTCATTCGAGGTTTGAAAATTATTCTCACAAACCCCTTGAAGATTGCACCCACTTTGCGTATGTTGTCCTGCAGGAGGCGAAACAAAGTGTGGTTTATTTCTCTTCACCGAGTCCTTACTGTCTCTTGAGTTCTTAGGCTTAGACTAGATTCTCTGAACCCTATTCTTTTTGCCATTTTTTTTGAGATCCACAATTGAAAGTCCTAATTGAGAACCTACAAAGATAAATTTCCTAAGTCCCTAGCTTGTGCAGACTTTCTACGTAAGTCCCCTTGTTTATTACCAGCATTATCACAACGACCATTGAGCTTATCCACACGTCGAGACCCGACTAAAGAAACCTTGGAATCGCCATATGATCTTCGCGCAATCTTAACATATGCGGTGGTTTTTCAAGAGAGGATAGAGTGTCTTTGGACATTTTATTCGTGTGTTGGTGGATGATAAAGCATTACCAACACCACCCAATCAAGGTCCTCGCCACTAAAGAATGCATCTGTAGCCTCAGTGATCCACTCAAACTGTGGATCAACCTCCTCTAGCTTGATCGGGGTGGAGTCATGGTAAAAAATCTGCCTGTGTCTAAGCCGAAGGTTGTAATGAACATATACTAATCATTCATCCTCTCCACTAACAGTCTATTGCGTTTCTTGGAGTGTATGTGCTCAAACACACTCCAATTGCGCTCATGACTAGATGAACTACATGGCTGGCTCAATATACGAATGGCAACATTTTGAAGGTTCGGTGTATCAACACCAAACATGTGTCACCATCTATCTAAGATGAGAAAAAGAAACAACATCAATCTCATTTCCAACTTTAATTTTCAAGTTTCAAGTTTCAAGTTTCAAGTTCAACATTTAATAAAAAAATATAATATAAAAAGATGAAAATTATGCCCTTAAATATATTTTTACTTGGCTGTAATGTCGTCCTACTATCTTTGCACAATTGACATGCAAAGAGTTCTCCTTGTGCTTTAGTGAAGGTGTCTATCTTGTGCACTATCTATGTAGTAACAACAGGCAACATCCGCTCTATCGTTGAGTAGAGCCCGCTAAGAACCTTAGTATCTGCATGGAAATCAGGGCTGAATTGGAAGGCCAGATTTAGAAAACATGCGGTTGCATGGAGGGGCCTATGAAGCTGGTGGTGCCATCTCCTATCAATGATCTTCCAAATGGGACAATACTTCTCCTCAACTCCACCATAGATGGATCTAATGGCCTTTTTGGCCCTATCCATGCCCTCATATATGTAGCCCATTGCGGGCTTCTCCCAATCAACAACTTGTAGGAGAACTAGCAAGGGCGCTCAATAAACTGCAAAGTGCAAACATTAGGAAACATTAACTTAAGTAAGTGTGAATGAAAATAAACAAATAAAAGTAAAATATGAACAAAAATTATAACATAATGAAGAATTGAATTTTACCTTCACAATCTCCTCCGCTGATGCCCAAAACCCTGGCTCATCAAAAATGCAATTAGTCACATCAATCCTTGCAGTGGTTGTAGCATAGGATGAGGAAGTCCACTCCTCACCAACAAACATGCACCTCAAAGATGCATTTGATGAAATCAAGGATTGTAATGTGATAAAATTTGTGGCAAACCTAGTGATGCCAGGATGAGCCAACTCCCTCGACACCGTGTATTGCCTCATTAGGCTAAGGACCCATGTGTTATTGTATGCAAATTTGCAAATGTTTTTTGCCGCATCCACATATGTTTTGATCCATGGGAGCTCATGGAATCCAATATGAGGTCAAGGCAATGGGCGGCTCATGGAATCCAGAATATAGTAGGGTGCCTCTCCATCAATAATCTACCAGTGACAATATAATTTGTTGCATTATCAGTCACTACTTGAACCACATTCTCTTCGCCCACCTCAACTATCACCTCCTCTATAGCCTCACAAAGGTATGTGGCATTTTTGACATGGGCAGAAGCATCAATGGACTTGATGAAGACGGTGTCACTTGAAAAAAGAAGCAAAACCAATTATTCAATAAATTGAAAACATAAAGCAGTCATATTAATCACTAAATCAAATTCAAATTTCAAATTATTCAATGCATTGAGGGAAGTACAATTATGTGCGGAGGAAACTAAAAAATTAAGCAGTGTCTTATTTCTCCTATCGGTCCAACCATTGGTCATGATGGTGCAACCCAAACTCCTCCATTGCAAGTGCTACTCCTCTATTTGTGCTTTTACATCTGCTACCTTTTGACTCAAAAGTGGGCCCTTTAATTCATCTTTGCTAGGGGCTTTGAACCCCGCCCCACATACGGTTATGGCATCAATCATATTTTTCCAAAAGGGAAACCTAAAACATACCATAAATAAATTAATAAGTTACTTAGATAAGTATTGTAAAATGAAAAGTTTTAACTTTAAATTTGAATTTGACAATGAGATACATCTAGATTCTAAATATAAAAATTCATGAGACAAAGATATTAAGAATCAACTATCAAACTATACATTTTAAAACGATTAAACAAAAAAGAATTACTTGGCTACATGGAAGGGAATGGTGCAATAGTACTAAAGTCTGCAATTGATTTCTTCGCTGCATCATGTGCGTCCTTGTTCCAACCCATGCTCTCAAGTGACGGTTGGGAACTAGGAGTACTGTGTGGTACAAAATATGAATCCACCATAGATTTATGAACTCTAGGGCCAATGCCAACACTCCCTCTACCACTAGTAGTAGCGGCAGCACTAGGAGTACCCATAGCTGGTGCACTAGCAGAAGCACTATCACTAGGACGGTATGGAGGCATGGAAGAAGCATCTCCAACACCACCAATGCTCGCCAACTCCTCCCTCTGCCTCTTTTTCATTTCTTTTTGCAATTCAAATGTTTCTAATTGCATTTGCACCTCATGAATAGCCTTAGGAGGTGCATTAATGCAGCCCACTGCATCATGAACGGGTATGCGTGCAATATGGTATTTCAATTTGTTTATGCCTCCATGAAAAAGTGTTTTGCAATATTTACATTTTGCCTCTCCTTTTTTTTTGCTTGGGAAAGATTTGAGCATTTTTCCAAGCTGGGTCTTTTCTGCCTGGGGTTTGAGACATTCTGAAAATATGGTTTGAAGTGCAAATGAAGGTGGCTGCAATAACAAGTAGGGTTTCTAAAATTATCTAAGTTGCAAGTAGGGTTTGAAGAAATGCAAACTCAAAAAAACAATGATTTTACAAATTATAATGAACTTTTTGTTAAAAAAACACAAAAATCAAACTTACCTCTTAGATTTGGCTTGAAATGCAATGCAAACTCCTTCCAATCGTTGGTAATGAGCTCTCAATGCACCTTCTTGCTGGTATGAAGCTTCCCAAATGCTATCTGATGATGGATATGTCTTCAACTTCTTGCTGGTTGCCCTACAATGAACTCTTGTTTTTCCTCACAGCTCTCTTTTCTCCTCCTATTTTGCCAAGTAAATGAAATGAAGTTGCTTTTAGGGTTGGGGAGAAGATATAAGTAAAAAAAAGAGCAAATTAGATGACTGTTTTATGTATTTTTTTTGCTTTTTTCACTTACTGCTGGCTGAGTCCTGCTGTCGGGACTCGCTTGGACTTGGTGAGTCCAAGCAGGACTCAACAAGATTGGGCCGAGTCCATGTCCGAGCCCCCATAACTCAGCCAGGTTGACTCGACTCGGGACTCGCCGAGTTGCGTTTCTGTGAACTTAACCCACCAAAATTGACCAATACCATGAAATTAATGTATAAGATTGCTCTTAAGATTGATAATGTTAAATAGGTCCCTAATGGTTTTTCAAGTTGACCCTTGTTTTCGTTTCAATCATGGCCCATGGTTTTGTACCCACTGTATTGTAAAATCCCTTGGTGCCTATAAATACAAACTCAAGCGTTACAGTCACAAGAAGGCTGTATTGAAAAAAATAGAGGAAACAAAATTGAAACTGTGAGTACATCATTGCAGAAAGCAACACCAAAATATATGATAGTATTATTATTGCTTATTGGGATTCTCATTTACATTCAGGATGATTTACGTTGATACAATATGGCTTTATAAAGCCTTTCATCTTTCCTATGCAATATTCACCCAAACACCTACCTCCATATGAAAGTCAACTCTCAAATATTAATTTATTACTAATAATATAAATATACCAACATGTTAGTTTGCATATTTTATCTAACCTATATGCTATACTAAGATGTAATATTCCAACATTACCCCCCCTCTTACATCAATCTGAATAAAGGATGGAACAGTACATGGATTGAACATAGCAACCCTTTTGGAAATCTGATGAACCACCTTCACTGAATTGGTTGTATTAGTGGATGTCTTGATTTTTGAACAATACTTGTGAATTGAGACATACTCAACTATTCACAAGTACACCACTCCTATGAATTGTAGTTGGTAACATAGATTGCTCAACTAACAACAAATTCTAAGTCTTGGAATGCTTTTTGTAGTTTATAACGACAGAATGATTTTTCCTGCTTTTACAAGTTAATGCTTTGTGTTGTTTTGTAGTTGGAGACATAGATTGCAGATGTCTGTCCTTTTGGACAACCCAAATGATGCACTTTTGTAGTCTTATTAAGAGTCTCTGATAGGCTATGGAAAACTATGTGCTCTTTTATAATCGAAAGTGGATATTTTAGAAATTAGTGATAATGAATTGATTATTTATGACATGAGCAATAAATGATTGATTTTATTTGTACTATTTAAGGTTGGCATTGCTTGAAATTTCAATCTTTTGAAAGGGTTCCCTTGTGTGCTACCAGTGGCAACATAACCTCTTACAGTTATGTTTAAACTCATCTTATTCAGCATTTTGAGAAATTTGACAGTGTGTTGTGTACCCTCTCTATTTTTTTGCATTAATGTATTGGAGCTATATAATCTATTAATCTTTGTGCATTTTGCAGGAAGCCAGAGAAGGCCTTTTAGGTCAAATGTTTGCATATGGAGCATTGGTAAGATCTGGACGTTTAGAGGCAAAGATGGTTCTTTCTTTAGAAAAGGGAGCTGGATTTGCAACAGATCTCACCCAACATGTCCTTGTACTAGCAGATAAGAAGTGTTTTATGCGTGAACCAGCTGTTGCCATTATTCTGGATTTGGTTGATAGGGTATGTTCTCATGATCTCAAAGAAATATGCTCACATTGCATGGGTTTTAATATGCTCAAAAATTTGGTTTGGTTTGGGAGGTGATTTTTTTTCCGGAAATCCACGTTTTTCAAAAAATTTCAGAAATCTGCAAATTTCAGAAAATCCAGTGAAATTTCTATAGGATATGTAAAATCTGAATCGAATCAGACAAATCCAACCAATCAAAACAATTTGGATTTGGCTGGATTTAGAACAAATCCAGCTGAATCTGGTAACCATGGTCATATTTGTTTCATTGTGTTACATTTTCTATCTTAGAACCGTGAACATTGAGAATGGTTCTTAGGTTAGGTAGTCTTTTAAACTGTGCTCCAAATTCAATATTGTGAATGTTTGAATCTATATATCTATTTTCCACGAAGAGGAGGGAGTTATTTCCTGTTGAATAGCGCTTTTCCTTTGTGTAATTTATTCTTTTTGCAATCATGATCTTAGTAGCTTTACAAATCATATCTTCAATTTCTTCAGTTGTTTCGCATGATGTGATTATTCTGCTATTAGATTTTATTTCTTTTAAAAAGGAGTTAGGTGTTAAGGACTATATAAATTTCATAGCTAAACCTTACAATGGGATATTTGCCTGTTAGTGCCGGCTATACAGGATAATGGTTTAGGTTTTTTAATAATGGTTTTTGGAAAACTAGTGTAAATGGTAAGTAAAGAGAATCAGTTAGTATCATTTTGTGAATAGGGAATTAGCTTAAGTGAAAGAAAGACAGAATAACAATCAGTAATGGTCAAATGAGATTTATGGTTGCAAGACAGATATAAGTATTGCAATCGGTAATGGTTGAATGGGATTTATATATGTTGGTTATTAAGTTTTTAACTTAGTTTCTCTACTCCATATTCTGATAAATTTGCCTGCTTCCAAAGTCTTAGGTTTTAGTATTTACTAATATAAAATACTTGTTCTAGTTTTGCAGGTGCCTAGAAAAGAGCTTTTAACTAGAATATTGAAGGCTCCGCTTTTGAGGGAATGGTTACAAAAGGACCCTGGAATGGGAAATCCAGACGCACTATTGTTAGCTTTAAAGCTTTTTGACAAACTCCCTTTAGAGATGAGAAATTTATGCAAGATGATACCACATGTGTGCAGCTTGAGTGACCTATTTACCCCTGATAATATGCTATTTCTTGTTCCTTCATTGAAGGTAATTGCAGATTGACGATCATACAATAAATAGTAGTTAAGATTTATGTATGTAACAAATAATACAAGATTTTTTTTTTAGTGAGTGGCATTTTTGAATTGCAGGAAGCATCCTTCTGTCATCCTCGGGTTCACTCTGTCTGGCAAGCTCTATTAGACATTTTGTTTGTAGAGCTAGCAAAAGTCACCAAGCACCCAGTTTCATGTCATTCTTCTGAGAAAACAAAGAAAAGCCAAAAGCGCAACAGTGCAGAAAAGAATCTTGCAAAGAGACTTGCTTGTTTTTGGGAAGTGGTGGTTGAAGGAACACTTCTGCAATCATCTCATGACCGAAAGCATTTAGCTATTGATATTTTTCTTATGTTACTTCCAAGGATACCAGCATCATTTGTTCAAATTGTTTTGTCCAACAAGTTTGTACAGTGTTTAGAGGATGTTTTATCAGCCAAGGACAGTCATCTTTACAAATTTGCTCAGCATTGCTTGGAGGAAGTGGTAAATTGGTCTTTTGACAATGATGAGCGCCGAGTAGCAGTGGTTATAGCTTTGCAAGTAAACAGTGATGGAAAGTTTGATAATATTTCCAGAACACAAACAGTGAGAAAATTGGTCAGTAAATTTGACACGGCTGGAGGATCCTTGTTATTTTTGCAGAAGTTGACTGGCATATTTCTGGAAGGAAGCCCCCTTGATATAGATAAAAGGAGTAATCCAGATAAGATTCATGCAGTGGAAGAAGATGAAGCATTAATTCAGGGGGTCAAGCCCATGGATGAGGAATATGAAAGCTTACCGGGAACAGCAAGTGACTCAGATGATGTTCTGAGGTCGTGGATAGTTGATTGCATTTATCATCTTTCAAAGAATGCTGCTCTTGAACCTGCTGCAAAATTTCCTCTTCAAAAGGAGATATTGAAATTTCTTGCTGTGCAGGGACTATTTACTGCATCTCTAGGTATAGAGGTAACATCTTTTGAATTGCAAGAGAAGTTAAAGTGGCCAAAGAAATCTGCATCAGTCCAAATAAGGAGGCTTTGCATTGAGCAAATGCAGCATTTATTAGCAGATGCACAACGCTTATTGACTTCAGAAAAACATGCAGAAATAGATGAGAATATGCAGCATGAATTGAGTCCATTGGAATCAAATGACTTGGGAGCGTATGCAATGTGCTTTCTGGGGACATTACAGAATATCCCATCAGTCTCTCTATTTTGGCCCTTGAGTAAGGATGATGAACATACATTCAACAAAATGCTTGATGCAGAAACACAACTTTTTCGAGCGGTTAGTTGTATTCTGAAATAACAGTTATACTTATTCTTATAGGAGAACTGTATTTATAGAAATGCATGTTTGAATACATTTTTTCTTTGCTGTTACCTTTATTAATAATCTGATCTTTGAGATATTCCTGTTACCTGCTTCACTGTGTCATGTGGGCATGGTTTGCATTTGTAGAACTATAATATTTTTTCATTTTGTGATTTTAGTGCTTGTGTTAAGAAACATGTATCTATAAGCAATCAGTTAATTAAGTTGCACATCATTTTCTTACTAGCATCATAATTTTCTGTTGTCCGACACCTACTTAGTCTATGTTGGACCTTCATCCTCTAATCCTATTTGGAAATTTACATTACAGGCCCATAAAGGTGGATGCAACATCAGGAGAATGCAAGCAGTGCGCTTTTTGCTTATACAATTGTTACTTCAAATTCCCCTTAAGCATGGGGAAATTTGTGAAACAGCTACTGAACTTCTGATATGCTGCAAGGAGGCATTTGGTAATGTTATAGATCTTGATGTTGAAAGCCACAATGAGGAGAATGCAACACCTGCTTTTATGGATGTTCTTATAGATGCATTGCTTTCTTTGCTACCTCAGTCATCAGCTCCTGTGCGTGTGGCTGTTGAGCAGGTATCTTTATTTTTCAATGTAGGTATTCTACTGGGATTCTTACCCATATTTGATGTTTTTTAAACCAAAGTTGAATTTCATTTCTTTATTGTCATACAGGTGTTCAGGTGTTTTTGTGACAGTATAACTGATTCAGGAGTAATGAATATGCTGCGAGTTGTGAAGAAGGACCTGAAACCACCTCGACGCAAACCAATTGTTCTTGGTGATAGTGATGAAGAAGATCCTATAGAAATTGAAGAATCTGAAAGTGGTGATGAAGCAGAGGAATCTGAGGATGAAGAGCATACTGATGATAATCTTGAAGAACAGGAGAGCAAAGATCAAAACGAACCAGTACTTAAAGAGAAAAATGCCAAAGGAACGGGAGACTCAGATGACATGGATAGTGAGTTTGATGATGATGCAATGTTCAGATTGGATACTTATCTTGCCCAGATTGTTAAAGATAAAAGTAATGCAGTTGGGAGTGATACTGCCCAATCACAGCTAGTGCATTTTAAACTACGAGTACTCTCTCTTCTAGAGTTCTATCTTCAAAGGAACTCTAATAAACCGATTGTTTTGACTATATTCTCGTGTTTGCTGCAAGCTTTTGAGAAGAATTCTTCTCCAACAGAAGGAAATGAACAACTTGCGAACCGCATTGGGGTTATTTTGGAGCGGAAAATTTGTAAAGCGAAAGAGTATCCCAAAGGTGTGGAGGTGAACTTCTCACTTTTGGAGGGTCTTTTGGATAAGGTTCTAAAACTGGTCTCCCGTCCCAAGGGAAAAAAGATTGAGTCTTTGGCTCAGACATGTACTTTCTGGCTCTTGAAGGTTATACATGGGAATTTGAATGATGCCAAAGTGGAGGAGGTATCAAAAATTTTCTTTCCATCATTAGAAGGTTTCTTTGCCAGTAAAAAATGCTGTCTGAAAGGAGGTTTTTTGAGGGAAGTGTTTAGACGCCATCATTGGTTAGGTACTGCATGCTTTAGAGTGCTTGTTGAAAATTTCCTAAAAGCCAAATCAGAATTCCTACAGTGTGAAGCTTTATCAATTATGGACACACTTATAAGGCCCTTGATTGGCAAATCTTCACAGAATAGTAGTCAAAATTTGCAATTCCTTGAGGTAAATTTGTCTCAACTAGCTGAGTTGATCCGGCATCTTTTGCAAAGACAAGCCAAAAAGGCCTTTCGATCACAGGCACTTCAATTTTGCAAGGGAGTGCTTGAAGCGATACAACTTCTGAAACTCGAGAAGTCCTTTGCTGAGTTGCTTCAACTTCATGAACTTATCACTCGTGAGTCTTATATAGGAGATCTCTTACAAACAAAACTTGGTTTAGATACATGAAATTTTTAACGTGTTGTTTTTCCTTTTTTTGCAATGTTTGGTAATGGAGAAAGTGAAGAGCTTAAATGCCCTTGAACTCATAAAATGGACACTTATTTGGTTCGGGGCTATTTATGTACAGAATTTTTAGCGCCTGCTTTAATATATTTTTTTCTTGGATTCTGTATTGAGTTTACAGATGCAACCAAGAGGATTTTTTTTCTCTTGATTGGTATCCCTTCTGCTTGCATTTAATACATATATATCTACTTTCAAACAAGTTTTATGGATGCTAAATGGAGAGTGAATAATATTTTTATTAATGATACATGGAGCCAAGGGACTCCAAATCTGCAGAATAAAGAAAATGCATAATTGGTCTTGCATTGAACAGCGAATACTTATCCTCTATCCTTCCTGCTTTTGCCATACATGGAGCTTTGAGATGGTGGTCAGATATATCAAAAAACAATTGAAATGCAGGCTGGAAAGATGATACATTGCAAAGCCAAAGCTATATTTGTTCCATCAATTAGATTCTTCTCATTAGGAAAATAGACATATTTGATTTTCTCTGAGAAACCAGTCAGGATGTGTACACATGAATAAAAATGCAGCACACTTACTTTACATAGGTGCATGACATTTATTAGAACTGTAATGCCATTTTTCTCTAGAGTATAGAATTGGATAGATTTAATATATTAAAGTTAATTTTATATGACAACGGATTTATCAATGTTAATATACAAGGTTGTAGTGGAAATATGAAGTGAGTTAGCACTCTCAAATTATACATATTGAATCATTCTTTGGTTTATAGGTTTACAGAGAATTAGGTTTATGGTTCAAAGACTTTTACAGATTGCCATCACTTGTTATCGGTTTCTTCAGCATTTATAGTTATCATACTAATATTCTCAAAGCTGCCGCCATATTCAGCACAGAAAATTCTTAATTAATAGTTGTTCTCTACAGAGAATGTCATATCAAGAGTAGAGCTATAGTTAACAAGAAATTTGTTATGAAAGTCGTTCATCCTCGAGCAAACATAGAAGTTACATTTGGTTGCTGCACCACAAGGAAAGGCAAAATGAATGATATACATTTCAGATGATGGGAAGATGTGTATAATGAGTTGATAAAAGAACTGCTGCCAGGCCAGGTCGGGCAACCTTCATGTGAATACGCCTATAACTGGAGAATTGAAGCATTGCAGAGTTAGTTATTTGGAAGACTATTGATATTCCTGTGACTCTTAATTTCCAGCTGATGCATATTATTTAAGGAAGCTGCAACTATAATCAAGTTACAGGATCAAGGAGAGAAAGACGATGAATATAATTAAATGAATGAACATAGCCGAGTGATCTCTGGAAGAGTATTGGGTAAATTAAGGAGTCACAAGCTGTCTAATGTGTATTTAGACACCTTTGCTTCATAAGCCGCAGATAGAGCTGTGTTGGAAAATTGGAGTTCGGGTGATAAAACCACTTACTCTCCTTTGGAATCGCATCTGCAAGGTTATTCACTGGAGATATAAATGTCAATATTATATCTTATGGCCTGATAGTTTTCAAGCTTCCTATCACAGTATGCAATAACATAGTCACAGTTATTAATAAATTCACAGACTCCTAGTATTAGCAGCACTTATGCAGCTATGCTAATGTCTGCCATATGTCTTACATGGAAGCCGCCCAGCTGAATTAAACAAATCAATCCATAAGACACAGGACCTTGTGTGAGAGCTGCAGCTTGTTTTGGAAAGCTGTTGGTTATATCAGCAATCTTTTAAACTAAGGTGGGGCCCTTTCATAGTGACTCAGCAACTTGGAGAAATAATGGTACAGGCGTGGCATATAGGCAGCAGTTGCAAGGTGTTGATGATACATATATATATTTGTGAATATTGAGAGCGAGATAATCTTATGAGTGTGGAATGTTCAAATTTAGGGCAAGGTGCTTGTGCAATTTCCAGGTCAGGAATATAAAATCTTTAGGTATGCAATGTGTTGAATATAAAAATATATCTTTGCAGTTCATTGAAAAACATATATATACAAATTGTTTATTGGTGGTATTTGTTTCTCGCACTGCTCTATGACTTAAATTTTGTTATTAATCTGAATTGGGAATTACAATTTTGAGGAGACATATTGTGGTTTTTTCCAGTAAATGATTGTATGGCATTAAAGTAATTGATAAATCTGTGTTAACCCACTCAGGGCAGTACTTAGTTAACTGTTTGACAAAATGCCTGTGCAAATAGATTGGGGAAAATGAAAATTTTGCATACAACTTAGGGTGGGTTATAATACAGGGATTAGAGTTCGGACTTGATTCATACTTGGTACCATTATTGGGGAAGTTTGATTCTCAAACTCAAATGGGAAATACATAGCAACTTATTGGGTGTCAAGGTTTGGGAGGAACCGGGAAAGAGTACCAAAATAGAAGGATGGGTGAAAGTTTGATTTCAAAAGAGTATGAAAGGATCGGTAGGGTTTAGGAGTAGGGCATACCGTGGAACAGGTATCGGGATGAAGGAAAGTTCGACAACTTTGAAAAAGGAACATAGAATTTTTTTTGCATTTGAAATGAGCTCGGAGAGTTGGAGAAGGGATGGAAATATGATCAAGTCTGAAAGTCTGAAAAATAGGCTTAGGAAACTTTTGGAGGTTGGGGGATTGGGATGTTGGGGTGACAAGGAACAAGTACTCAGGTTAAGGGAAGGCTGCAGGAATTGAGAGTTGGGGATGACAAGGGAAGGGTATTGGGTACTTGGGGAAATGGATGGTCTGATCCTCTGGTTCAACAGGCTTAGAAATTTTTTGGCCACACAATGATGACATAACAAGTATGATCAACATGTAACTCTGAAAAGGATGATGTCAGCACTGCACAGAGATGACATCATAATGACATCGGCATGAAGGCACCAAAGTTGGACAGGAAGGTATGCATGGCGGACCAAGTTCAGAACTCCAAAACACTTAGGCAATTCTATAACTAGCAGAGGATTGGGATTGCAATTTAATATTTTATCTTCTAGATTTTTCAATGTTCATGTATTTCCATCCTTTCAGAACTTTTATATTGTAGGAAGAAATCTGCTTGGTAAAGATCCCACCCCAGGGTTTTCCCTTTGTACATAAAAAATAACATATATAATTTAGAATCAGAAGCTAAAATGAATAGGAGACTCTATTTCTTATAGGCTGAATTAGCAGTAGCTATCATGATCTATTTTTTGTGCCTGTCTTATTTTCCTCTTGAAGGATTTAGAAAGGAATTGCTAGCTCAGATCAATTTTTTAGAAAGATTTTTGATTTTTTAGACTACAGAATGCTAGTAGATTATATCTTTTTAACTTTATAAAAATGTGAGAAAAATACGTATCACCAAGGTTTTACTTCTTAATTGAGAATAGACTGCATTCCCTGGATGTTAAGCTTGGAACAACTTTAAGAACCTCTTCAAGAAAATTTAGAAGAAAGAATCAGCTGCTCATCAACAATATTCGAGATCAAGCCAAGGTTCATTTGGGCTGTATAAATTATTAAGTTTCTTTGTTTTTGACCCAGGGTGGTTGTGAAAACTTGGTATAGATGTCTCCTTCCAAAAGCAATTTCACCTCAAATTTCTGCTTCTCTAAGCTCTCTTCCTTTGTATTCATCTTCGAGTTATTTCAGCTTCCACCTCGCCCCCCCTCTTGTGTGGACTTCCTATGACAAACAATTTATTAAATTTTTTTAATGGAGAGTTGATTACTCGAATCTCTAGTTCAGTTCAGCTTCATAGAAGTTTCTAAAATTTCTTTATTCCATTTCTCCATATGCTAAAATGAATGGATTTTATCTTCCAAAGAGCTTTCATCATTCTTGAGATTTTCAATATTATTAGAATCCAGATATAGCTACATCTGTATGAATTTGAACTTGTTTTGGAGGAGAATCTTCTGATTGTGAGGGTTATAATGTGCTGGTGATTTCATTCACTACGTTGAAGGGTCTTAGATATTATGGTTTAGGTGATCACCTTCTGGAAAAATTGTGAATTTTTTTAGGAATTGATGTTTTGGACCATACTCTTTTGGTCAATCATCAGGATAACCTGGAAGATAAACACCTAATACAGATAGCACGGATTATGGACTCCTTATAAAGATAACCTGGGTACAGCCTTGAAAGAGATAAAGTCCAATTATTAATATTTCATCAAGATGATTTAATAATGTCAATTAAACATCAATTAATTTGCAAATGTCCATTAAATATTGTCATTATGAGCTTTGAGCATGTGAAATGATTGGATTCCAAGAATTACTCAGTTTAAGCCGTTATCCACATCGAGATTGTTGGGATGCTCATAAATCTCAATTGCTTCCCTCAATTTATTTTGATGAAATGATTCTCTTTGACCAGAATTTTAGTATTTTCTCTGCATGTAATGATATGTCAGATGAGTTCAGTGAGAGAAGAGCTTTTTATGTGCTCATGATGGATGTCGGAGCTATGTTCTTTGAATCCTTGCTGGAATGATTGTCGTGTTGACCCCCCTGTGCCACTGACTTCAAAAGAAGTCCACAGACCACTTGATAACAAACTTGTCAGGAAGAAATTATCCAGTTGAAACATTGTCCAATTTACATTCTATGTGGGGATAGCTGCTAATAAAAAATTCTGTTGGCTATCTGTTAAATGATATGTATTATTTGTATTTAGAGGTGCTAAAAAGATATTGCTTTCTACCTTTTCTTTTCTTCATATATAAAAATTTCAATAAAGATATGCTAATTCTTCTGTTTGTTTTCATTTATTATTTGTTGTCTATTATCATATTATGTGAGCACACTTTTTAAAGGTTTCAAATTAGTCAATTTGGACAACCTACATAAATTTTGTAGTTAAAGGTGCACTGAGCCTTTTTCAATCATGTCACCATCACAAGCGTTTTTCTAAGCGGAATCATGGTATGGTATTTGATTATGGTAGTTCCACGGTCCACCATATCTAACACTCACCAGGTATGTTAGATTTATTTCTAATCTTTACAGAATCTTGAACTTAGTACATATGGATCTGAACAATTAAGCATAACTGAATGTTAAAATGTTTATTCCCACATCTAAATTACTGAAAGACTTCACGTTCGCAAAATGTAAACCTGTCTCCTTGTGCTGAACGTTATCATTTGCAAGATATATTTTCCTATGCTAGTTGATTTTTTCGATTCTTAATAAGCTTTTTGGTGGCATATTATTTTGTAAAATAAAAATAAGTTTTCTACAAAAAGAGTAGATTATATGCTAAGACTAGAAAATAAGGGCATGTTTGTGTTTTTAGGAAATATTAAAACTTTAATTTGAGACTGCTTCAATTAGACCATAGGCTTTTTAGAACCACAAGAACTAGGTTCTTTGTGCAGTGGGTAACAAAATCTGAAAATAAGTAGCTATACTAGAAAGGAAAAAAACCTAAAAGCATTGGTACTTGGATATATTGAAGGATGGTTATTAGTTGATTTCAATTAGAATGATTAAAATTTCACAATAACCACTGTACAAGTAGTGAAATGAAGTTTCTTCATCATGGGTTGGACCTTAGCCTGAACTACCATAGTGCTTGGAGTTGCCTTACTGTTGCTCCTTGTTGACAATAATAGACATGTCCTTAAGGGGAAAGTTGTGGTTTATATGTTTTAATCGTATCTTTGTGGACCTTGGCATATAGATTGCTAGATTTTGTGCAGTAACACATTATTTTGTTGTCCATATTGGCTACTTGATCTTGTGATTGAACACATCACAATCTCTAATCTGCTGCATGTGTTCGATGGATAAAGATGGTTTAAGTATTGTTGGTAAATTAAGTGGTCGCTGCAGTTTTTGTGATTATCCTTTTGACTTGTCCAATAGGTAGCAACCTGAACTTATAATAGCGATGGATGATTTTCCTGTGTTTAAGAGGGGCAGCTCCCTTTTATGATTGAATTTTGGGGGTTGTTGTGTACTTTTAATTGGAAAGTACAAAGGCAATAAGAATGAGAAAAATATTGAGAAAGAAACACAGGACTGAATAAACACAGAACCGTTTTGGTTGAGAAATGGGAAAAGGGGAGAAAGAACAAGTATATGCAGAATTACAAGGAAATGATGGATGTTTTCACAATAATATTAATAATAGCATCAAAGTCCACTAAGGTCCAATGAAGGCACAAAGTACAACAAATGCTTTTTATTCTTCAAAACTGAACACAGTCAATTTCATTCCCTGTAAATAGGGTTGATGCCTCTGATGGGGGTGGATACCTGGATGGATTTGTGTGGATGGATAGCCCTACTCTTCTATAATGAGATCTTGGACCTGTTATCATTCTTTGGTGAGTGGGAAGAGTGAGGCCCTACCTCCCAGGCCCTCCCACCTGGCAGCTCTATCTGTAAAATGCAAACAAAATCCATCATACGAGAGAGTTGCCCCTTAGCATAGAGGAAAATCTCTCTATCACATAGTGGTTTTTTCCACTATTGTAAGTTTTGGTTGCTAAATTGTTGCGTGAGTCAAAGGAATAATTACAAAAATCATGACGACTGGTTTGCTTCCCAACAAATCTTCACTGGGGATTGAAGCGTTGGTGCATTTGATTTCCAAATATTTAAAGGAACCTCCCTTGGAATAGAGGTTAGTGACTGAGGAAGTCAGACACTCTATTTTTTTTATTCATACTGTAATGTTGGTTTTGCATGTACCACAGTGAAACAATTTTAGGCTTTTGGCGTTGACTTTGATACAGTGATTTTCCTTGGGGTTCATGGAAGGACTTTCTGAAATTGTTTGGAGAGGACTCATAGGATGCAGATAATCATATTTGGGCTTTGACTGTAACATGTGGAGTTTTGGGACTTAGCAAAGATGTCTTTGTAAGGCTTTTTGTTGAAACCCTGCTCATTGGTTCTGACATCTGAAGGGCAAACACATCACAGATTATAATAGCTTAATAAATAAATTATTGGGTAGATTCAAACCAGCCGTGGACATATGGGCATTGTTCCAATTTTTTCAAATCTAGAAGAAAGATGAGAATATGAGGGAGTTCATGTTATGCTTCAACAAATTGTTGAGATTAATTCCTCTTGCTAATTAGGCAAGTGCAAGCACCCTACTTTGTGTTTGCATTGTTGCTTTGCACCCCAAAATCAGATTTATTTTGAAGAGGAATAAAGTATGTGACTTCAAAGCAACACAAAAGGAAGCAATTGTAATTGAAGATCTATAATTTTGTCTAGATTATTGAAGGAGGTTGCAAAAAATACTCCCAACATATTAACTATTGAAGAAATAGGGGAACTTGTCTTCATGGGACAAATATTTTATTTGATAGATTTTGAGCACCTAGAAGAACCATTTCCAAAGACAAGTTGCTGATCGAACATACCAAAACTTCAATTTTGAGAGAGAGGGAACAACATTGTCCACTATTGATGGCTATTTCAATTTCATGGACCCAGGAGAAAATGAGTTATTGTGGAAACAAATGGTTGGATGATAAATGATGTTGAAAGTCGTCATATAGTCTAGTGTTCCACGGGGATGGCCCCCCCCCCCCCCCTCCACCCCCCAAAAATAAACCCCCCAAAAAAAAGAAGGCATTTTCGGGATGCAAGTACTTGGGGGAAATGTTCCCCTGCCATCTTGCCACTGCCGCCCAAGTCTCGAGGATGTCGCTTGGTTTGGGGACTCAGGGACATTCAAGATACTTCGAGGAGTCTTCAAACTGTCCCAGAGGCTTCTAGATGTTGCAAAAGATAAGCAATAAAATTGTGAAAATGATATTTGCCATGAAGTTTTTGTGAGGTTTTGAAGGCCTTAATTTGCACTTGGTGGTGGGGGCTCCAACCGTGGGCCCCAACCCTCAACCTTGATGGGGGCGTTGCCTCTAGATCCCATTGGGGGCTCTACCCCCTGGACCCCTGGAAAGGGCACTACTCCTTGACCTCGAATCTCCACCCACTATTGTTAATGTTCATTGCAACCATTGCCATGTTTTTAATTTTTATTAGTTTAAACTTTAATTAGTATTCCAAAGTTTCATTTGCAATTCTTATACTTCTTTATGATTTTTCCCCAAAACTCTACCCACCATTGTTAATGTTGAGTGTAATAATTGCCATGTTTTTAATGTTTATTAGTTTAAACTTTACTTGGTATGGTAGAGTTTCATTCACAATTCTTATACTTATTCCTTGCAATTTTTTCATAAATAATTTTTCAAGTACTATATCCTTGCTGCCTTGGTGCTCCTACGCTGCCATCCCCTTCGTCCCTCTGTCCCCAAAACCTATCCCCTTGTCCCCCTGTTTCCCTATTAGGAAACTCTGTTGAAATGCCATATACATTATGAAGACAATAAGGAAGAATGTGAAGAATTTTTCAATGGAAGAAGTTGTATACAACTTGGGTCAATGAAAATTTGAAAGTATCTCATTCTCTTTGCCTCCCTATTGAAATGCTCACAACATGCAAAAATGAAGAGATGTCAGCCCTATGAGTGTAATATGTGTTGAAATTGCAATTGGTGGTCGGTGGGCAATCAAATCTAGATCTCAACCATGAATTGGTGCATCTTGCTGGAGCTATCCCAAAGAACTTCGATATGTTAAGAGGTTTTAAGAGGATGAGAATTGAACAGTGAACAAGTTCTAAATGATTTTCAACACCACAAAATCTTTATTCCAAGTTGATTTCTTTAGGCATCTGACATATTTTCTTTGTGAAGAGGGTATTGTTTCTCTTTCTCCATTTATCCTTGAAGAAGGTTTATTAGATGATAAATTTGAGAAAGCATATTTGTCATTCTCCTCTTCTCTTTTCAAATCTATGGAAGAAGAATTCTTTAAGATGATTGCAGCAAAGGTCTTTTTGTCACAAAGAGGGTGATCCTATGACCATGGAATTTGTGGGACATGAAAACAAGGTAGATTAAAATTCGCTCATCTCAAAACTTCAGAAAATATATCTTTTCCAAGAGCCCCTCTTCTCAAGTTCATGTGGCAAAGAAAATATTCAAACACTAAAAATGAGAAAGTTGACTTGATGTAGGGATGTGACAGAAATAATGCATGCCAGTGTCAATGAAATTGAATAGATTTTAATTTATGTAGTGAAGAATGGAGAGCTTGGTGTGGTAGATAGTTCCTTAGGCCTACATGTCTTGAAAGCTGTGAACTTCCCACAAAGAACACAAAATGACAACTTGGTCTACAAACACTTCACAATTTCAATCGATAGTTTCACTAGGGTATCTACTTCTTTAAGACTATCAATGGATTCATTCGAATGATTTTAAAAAATAGAGGTAGCTTGTCCCCTACCATATTGTAAAGTCCCCTTTTGGGATAACCCTAAATCTTGTCCTAGAATCACAAGCTTAATGTGGTTAGGGCTGTAACTTACCACTTAAATGCTTCTAACAAGATAAATCTTGGCTTTAGGTCTTGCAATCATGTTAGATAATATTGGAAGTGTAATTCATGTGATCAAAACATCATAAATGTTTTATCAATTTAAAAGACATAACTATTCCAATACTACCTAGACTACCAATATTCGTAATGCATAATGGAAGTTTAATCACATCGAGACTTGGATGAGAAGCGGGATAAGTTCGCCCAAAGCTATCCATCTAAGCCCAAGAGCACGAGCATTCGACCAAGACAACCCACCCCTTGGCCCCAAGCGACAGGAACGTCCAAACCAAGACAATTCCACCCTTAAGGTGGGCTACTTAGTGGATACACTTGTCTCTGCTTTTCCTATCCATGCTATCTTGCCCATCCCCTTGTAATTGCAATTCTTTGAATCCATCCTGACAACCAATCATAATTTGGTTTGATAGGGAAGCCTTGAAAGGGGTGCCTGTAAACTACTCAACCCATCTAAGTCCAAGAGCATGAGAGTCCGACCAAGGCAACCCACCCTTTGGCCCCAAGCGACAGGAATATTCGAACCAAGACAATACCACCCTTGAGGTGGGTTACTTAACATGGGGGAGCTCGTAGACTGCATCCTCCTAACTTGCTTCCTTCAACCTTATATTTGATTGATCATAGGGTAAGGACATACATAAGTACATATACAATCTATTCATTTATATTAAAGAGTCATAATTACTTATAGGGCTCATTAATTGCTGCAAGCATCATTATTGCACAATTGTAAATAATATATATATATATATATATATATATATATATAGTTATAATAATATTAAACTTACAACTCAAATATATTCTTGACGATATATTTTATCCTTATTTTTCATTTGCTATCTTTCCAGATCTTTGATTGAATAATATACTGATTCCGCAATCCTGATGGTCTTTGATTTGAAAAATGACTACCTTCAAATACCTGATATGATATGGAAGTCACATCCTTTGCTAGAGGCGTATCCCTTCATTGCCTTTGGAAGGTTGAGCGATACCTTTCAGGAGAATCGATTTGTATCTTAATTACTGCATTAGTTTGCTTTAATGATCGTTGACTTTTTGAAGGTGGTAGGGATCAATTGATGGGCTAAAGGGGCTCTATAATGAATGGTTCATAAGGCACAACACTGTTTGAAGGTTTTTCAAATGGGGTTGCAAGCTAGGCGGGCTTAACCTTGGGGAAAGCTCCACAGTTAAGTGTGCTTGAGCTAGAGTAGTACTGGGATGGGTGACCTCCTAGGAAGGCCCAATGCTTCACCTCTGTGAGCATCATGTAGATGCAATGAGTGCTAAGTGGACCATTCATTATCATGAGAGATGGGTTCTTGTGAGCCACTACTCATGAAACATGGGTCAATGAGTTTGTCTCTTAAAACTACACGATTGAATCTTGATAGTAATATCATAATAGTAGGGATCATCGTCTTTACCAATGCTTTGATTTAATATTTATTTAATAACATGCTCATTATAAAAAATGATTACATGATGTTTATTTTGATAACATTTATAACTATAATATTATCAATGGTGATTAGAATTATAATGATATTTCAAATATATTTATTATTATTATTTTATTATTCTTTTATTAGTTTTATAAATATTTCAATACTTATAGTATGATTATAATTATAGTGAAATTTAAAATTGTTAATATTTACATTTATAATTTTAATATTTATTTTGTTATTTATTTATTTTTATTTATTTGTATTTCTATTGTTTATATTTTAGTGTTATTGTTTCGGGGGCACGACACGTATATAGGAGACAATAATTTTGTTGTGTTTGGTCCTATTTTTATGGTACATTAGTTTTAATTTGGTCTCATTTTAATTGTCTAAAGTTTCTTCTTGTTAATTGTCATGTTGTGTAAAAATGTCTTGACTCTGGGGCTATGGGGCCCAACAGGTAAGATACTGTACAACCCTTGAGATTCTAGGGTTGATTATGTCCTTGAAGTTCTTATCCCTAATTAGAGCTAGTTGTTGTCCTCAAATTTTAATGCTGGAAATTTTAAATTGAGTTGATCAAATTCAAAGTCCATCGATCATCTCTTCTTCTCAAAGCTTGTGCATGTATTGCAATTCAGTTGTAAAAGTTATCTGCAGTCTAGGTTTTATTGAGTCTTAAATATTAATGTCAAATAGTCTCCGATAGGTGATCTAGGAAACAACCTTGGTTGTTTTAGGTTGTCAATAATGTATGAGTCATAAAGTCAATTGTTAGTATGTGTCATGCTTCAATTTTTAGGACAATCATAAAATAGAGATTGTTCGAAGGTCACTCAAAGTGTTGTCCCAAATATTTCAATTTTGTCAAAATACTAAGAGCATTTTAATGTTTGTACCAGTGCCCTAAAATGAAGCATTATATTTGAATCAGAATAATAAAATAAGTTCTTTTTAAATTGTCATGTGGAATTTTCTTGTTTGAAAAGTTTATAGATACAACTAGTGGGTGTAAACTTAAATCTCCTCAAACCTTTGACAATGTTGGAGCACATTACAAACATTCGTCAAAGCATGTAAATAAGGGATTTTGTTCTAGTGTTGTATTCTTAACCATTATGGTAGACATAAACACAAAATATGGAAACTTTGCCAAGAACTCAATACACGAAACTTGTGGCTTAGCAAGTTCATTGCATGATTCTATATTATTGGTTGCATGAAAGGACAAATCAAAAGTGCTGGCTTCCAATGCACATGAACATGTAAATTACACATGCATGTGGGACCTATGCACTTTTGTAACTTACATTTGAGAATGAAAAGTTTGGGGTAGCTTTATTTGATGAGGAGTCAAGATTCATATGCATGTTGATAATTTGTAAATGTGTAACATGAGTTTAAAAGTTTGAGTAACATTATGAACAAAGTTTCTATCTGCATTTGTAAGTCAAAAAGTTTGAATAACATTATTTGGGAGAGTTTCTATTTACATTTGTAAGTCAAAAGAGTAACATTATTGGAGTTTGTGTTTGCAATTATTAGTCAAAAGTCTAAGGAGTATAATGGGTAAAGGTTTTGTTTACATTTGTAAGCCAAAAGTTCGAGCAACATTATGGATAGAGTTTCTGTTCACATTTATAAGTCAAAGGTCTAGTGAAGTATAGAAGATGAGGGATGTGGCTTTAGCTGCAATCATGTAACAATTACAAACATGCGTGTGAGCTTGAAACGTATGTGTACTTTTGTAACTTTACATTTGAGAATGAAAAGTTTGAAGTAACATTGTTTATGGGGAATTGAGACTCGTGCATGTTTATACTCTGTAAAAGTGCAATACAAGTCCAAAAGTTATGAGTAATATTATGGTCTTCCTATACCACTTCCCCAAACTCATGTTTGAGTGTTGAGCGAGAGGCCAACTTGTTCTAGGCTTGGTATTGTCTAAGTGGGACCTCGGGGGTCCCAACTTTTTCAATTGTTCATCATTGTTTATGGTAGGTTGGTTGCAACTATTTCTTTGGTTGTGTTCTTTCTTTGCTGTTTTTGGCTAGCTTGGGCCTATCTTTCCTTGCCTTATGATAGTTTTGTAAAGGGTCGAGACTCTTGTTTCTTTCTTATTTTAATAAAAAACATTATGGTTAGAGTTTCCATTTGCATTTGTAAGTCAAAAGAACATTATGGACGAACTTTTACATTTGTAAGTCAAAAAAACATTATGGGAAAACTTTTACATTTGTAAGTCAAAAGTTTGAATAACATTATTAGTGGAGCCAATTCTTAAATCTTTATCCCAAACTCATGCTGGAGTGTTGGGTGAGGTGCCAATTTGTGCAAGGTTTGGTATTTCCTAAGTGGGACCCCAGGTGTCCCAACTTTATCATTTGTTTGTACTTGTTATTGGCAGCTTGGCTACAGTTGTACGCCACTCTTTTTGGTTTGGATGAGTGGTTTGGTCGGTCCCATTGCTCATTGTACATGTTTCGTTTGTTTTTTTGGCTATGTTGTTGTACAAGGGTTTGGGCCCTTTCAATCGTGCTTGTCAATATCAAAAAACATTATTGGTGGCACTTCCATTTGCATTTGTAAGTCAAGGAGTCTGAGTAACATAATGGGTGAGGTTTTTGTTTACATTTGTAAGTCAAAACATTGTAGGTGTAGTTTGTGTTTGCATTTGTAACTCAAAGGTTTGGTGAAATAGAAAAGGGTAGTGACGCGGTCTTTAGCTACAACCATGTAACAATTACAAACATGTGCAAGGCTTGAAACCTTACATGCATTACATTGTCAATTAAAAAGTGCAAGCTTGCAAGGGGGTGGGATTTTAGGCTATTTTGACATTTATGTAGTTGTTACACACATGCAAGTAAATATTGAAATCTTGAGTAATATAATTAGGAAGGGATTCATAGTAGAGTACCAACATGCATGTGGGGTTCAAAACATTGGTTCCACTACACATTGAAATCAAAAGCCTAGTAGGCAAGTGTAATGTGGAGTTTCAAAGCATAATTGTAGTTGAAAAGTTTACCAACTTTTTAACTTGCATGAACGTTTCAAAAAATCACTGTTGAGTTTCTACAACATAAACACATAGGTTTCCAATCCAAATAAGTAATCTTTGCTAAAAATCTCTTAACTTATGCTAAAACATGAAGAGATAGAGCTTGGACATCCATCAAAATAAAAATGATAGATAGATTTGATTAAATTTTAAAGTTGCAAATACCTTGGCAATCATTTATGCAAAATGTTGACACATGCAAACACATGAATTGTTCCACACTATACCTTAAAGATATATGGTCTTGTAAAGTGCAATTATTTTAGAATACAAACAATAGATTTGTTAAAAAGGTCTTGGAAACTCTAAAGAAAATCTAGCTGGTGGGTGTCAAGCTAGGCTTCTTAATTGATGCTAGTAGCTAGATGCCTTAATTGGCGCTAGTATCTTCCCTACTCGTAACCAAATGAAGGCTTTGAACAAGATATGGTTATTTTATCAAATGTTGTAAGTTTGGTCATGTCTTTGATGCTCAATTCTCTTCTTATTTGTCATGACTTTCTTATCGATGCAAAGAAAATAGAGGGGAGAAGGCAATGAGTTAGATTTGATTCTCCCTTGTTACTTAATCTCCCATTCCCTTGGTTGGGGTGTGAATGAAGGGTTAGGGGACCAAAGCAGTATCCATAAGTAATCATTAGTTCAAATACCTTGTAGGTTTGCTTGTCATTCGTGGTGGGGGAGCCAAATGTATCAAATAGTGGAAATTAAAGCTCTACTAAAATATGAAAGCATCATCAATAATGTGTAAAAAATTGATAAAATGTCCTTGAAGTATTGAGAGTTGCATGTGGCATAATTGAAGCAGTAAGATTTAAATTTTTTTTAGATGATGTAATTACAATTGTACATATAGACATTTTATGTAAAATGTGAGAAACATAGACAAGGCACGTGGATTATTTTTTTGACATAATGCCTCCCATAAGAACCAAAATGAGTTTGTTTAAGAGTTCTTACAAATTTTTAAAATGCAATTTGGTAGGTATAATTTTGGGTTCCTCAACCTTTAGAAGCATCCTTCCAATTTGTGTCAAAATGAGAACTTTGAAATAGGATATGGACATCCATTAAAGCATAAGGAATAGAGGAATGCCATAAAATGTAGAAGCTTTGAAAAGGAACATGGACTATTTGATAGATGCCTTAAAAGTAATAGTATTATTGAATGCAATATTTGAATTTTCCAACCTACTTGTAGTTGTGTTAGATTGTGAGCCTTTAACCAAATGTAGGCATGACAAAGCCAACTTACAAGTCCATAACTCAACATGCAAAAGAAGGCAAGCTAACATCCTAAGGCTATAATATTTGTTACATCCAATTATGACTAGTTGGATGTAGCTCTTGCAACAATGTAGTTGAGCCAAATGGCTACCCAGGGTCTTTAGTATCATGATTATGTTTTGCTATAACTTCCATATTCTACCAAGGAACTTGTTAAGAAGTGTTCATGGCATCTAGATGAACATCAAATTTCAACTTCATTATAATATTATGTTATAAATGATCATTTTGTAAAGTTTGCAGTGCAATATTTTAATGAGCTAAAAAATATGCCTATTTGGGGGAGCATTATATTTTATTTCTTTTAAACATTAGAAAATCCCTAAAAGGAAGTTGAATGGTTATGAGGGGAAGATGCAAAGTTTTTGTATCTATATATTGTAAAAATCATACATTGTAAAGTAGGCCTTTTGCATTTTTACAAAACTTTGTATAGGGATTAGGAATTGAAACTTTGTGTTCAATTTTGAAGAATAAGAAGAAGCATTTGTTATACTTTGTAACTTCTTTGTCCTTTGTGGATTTTGGTGTTATTCTTAAGTTTAATACAAAATCCTTTCTTCATCACTTGTATTTTTTTGGGAAATGCAAACTAATTAGTCATTATGTGCACATGAATGGTGTATGTGCTTGCCAATACCATGAAGCTAATGCTTGATATTCAAATCCTCAATAGCAAGAGCTTTAAATATTATTCTCTTCAGAATAATGGGGTATTAACCTTGAGACATCACTATAATGAGTTACATTGAATATAAGTCAATATGATGGTGTAAGGACATAAGGAAACATGTTTATTGGTGTAGTCTACAACATTGCTTTAAGAATTTGAGGCATTCTAACGAGGCTTAGCTAGTAAGTGGCCTAAATATCAATTGAAGGTGGTAGGAATAGTTTCAGTCACTCTTAGATAGCACAATTTGGAAACACTCTCTTACACAATCAAACTTGACCAAGAGTGAAGAATAACAAATTGTATAGGGATTTAGAAATGTTGAAGATGGTTTTGAGGTGATTTGGTCAACTTGGAGCCAACTATAGATGAAGTAGGGCCCAAGGAGAAAAGAAAAAAGAAAAAAATTATTGAGATAGTTCTACAACAAAGAGAACCATTCGTTGCAATAGTTGCAATAGATGACAAGGCTATGGAATTGTTAGAGATATGATTTGCTTGTATGTTGTGGTTGTATTCTATATTATTTGGTTATTTTCCAAAGATAGTTGAATATTTCAAGGCTCAACTACAAACAATGTCTCAATTGTGCTTCTTTAGACATTGGTCTTCTAGTTTTGAGTATACCTATAGTAATTTTATAAATATACCCTTAAAAGCCATTGACACTATTTAGTTGAGGAAAACCTACAAGTTCTTGGTTGAGCATATAGAGAATTGAGTGTAGTAGAGGAATTTTTTTTTGAGTAAGTTGTAGGGTATTGCAAGTGTTAGGACAATATTGTTTTGCTGGTTGGGGTTCTTGAAGGCTTCAAAAAGATGATGAACTCTTAATTGAAATTTTTATCATGGCTAGAGAAGGCTTATTGCCTTACTCTTTTAGGGCTTCTTCTCACCTTGGGTTCTCTAGGGAAATCTTGTGTTTTTGCTTGGTTTCTTATAATTTAGTGCTCTTATTCATTAATTTTTTTGACTATCTATAATCAGTTTTAGCTCTCCAATAATTGATTTGTAGCATACTAATTGATTGCTTTATAAGAAAATGAAGAAAAAGTAATGCATTTATAAGTTAAGATGTGAGCTGGTGAATTAGTACTGTAATATATTACTAATTATAAATCAAATTGGTATTGGAACACTTGTATTCCTTGGGTTTTTTTATCCTTTGTTATCGTGTCATTAGTTTTACAAGTTGATGCCCATTATTGAAGCAAATTTTAGAAGTAGAAAGTTGAAATGAGTCATTTGAGATTAGGATTCTTGAAAGTGCATATTTCTTTTAGTTGAAATGAATTAGAGTTCAAGAATTAGGATATCTAAAAAATGTTTTCAACTTCACATACTTAAAGGTGTATTTGATAATTAGTATTTTGTTTATCTTGATTAGTCTAATGTTCCTCTAAATAATATTTTTCCCTTTTATTCTTGTATTTATGTTATTTCCTTTATTTATTCACCCACTTTTGTTACTACAAATGATTACTTTCAAATATTTATTGTATACAAGTAAAGTCTTCTTGTATTATGGCATGAGGATTCAAATATCATGATTCAAAACAAACTATTGCTAACAACTTCCTTTACTACTAGATGATATGCATCAAATGCTTGTCAACCTCCTTCCTTGCTAGATGATATGAATTTGATAGTCATTGTTAAATTTCACTTAGTTGATAATGTATGTTAGATTCTTATTGTTTCCTAAGGTTATGCAAAGTTGACACTTGTTCATGGGCACTTGGAGACTTAAAGAAAAAACAAAGAGAATATTGCTTTAGGAATTTCTCATTTTTGTCACCTTTTATTAGAGTTAAAGCCATTAGATTTCCATATTTCGTGTTATTGTGTAATGGTGTTTTTGGATTTGACTATGTAGAGTTTTTTCATAAATGTTTTAGATCATACTCCATGATCCATCATCAAGTAATAGATAGAAACACCTATCTATTTCCACTCAAACTATTTATAGTTTTCTATGCAATCACATTAATAAACATGATGAACTTTGAATATCCAAGTTTAGTCCAACATTAATTTTGAGCCACATTTTGCCATGAGAAGAAAAAGCATCTTAAAATTTAAAAAGCATTTGATTATAACTAGAGTGTAAAATGGTAGACGTTAGGACCCTTTGGAAGGGCCTTGAGCTCGTAAAATCCCATGTAAAGAATCACAATTATTTAAGAACTTGACTTTGTTTTTTTGCCTCACTAGAAAAAGCTATATAAATCTATTTTTCATTACAAGATTCCAATTTTCTAATCATATATTGTTTTAAAGTTTTTTCAAAAATTATTTTCTAGTCATATCTTCATTGCAACTTTATAGAGGAATTGAAGGATTTCATTTTTGCATAATAATTTTTAAGAATTTATTAATGAAATAAATAAAATAGAAGGAAAAAACTTCTAATTTATGAGTTTAAAATGGAATAGGGTCTCTTTGCATACAAATTGTTGGGAAGGTGTTGTACACCTTTCATAATTAGTGTCCATTTATGTGCTTCATTTAGGGATGAGGGACATCATAAGTGAAAATTAAATTTTAGAGTTTAATAAATTTCTAAGATTAATAAAAATGGATCTCATGTAGAAAAGGACACCACATTTGAATAAGATAAGCTATGAAAAACTTGTCATATTGTATAAAACATTGAGTTAACTTAGGGTTGCTAAATGACAAAAAAATACACCAAAGTGGAATGGGGCACCACATTGAACAAGAGGACAAAGTGGTAAGGTGTAGATTACAAGGGATTACTTAACTTGATTTCATTAGTGAGATATGTAAGAGAATCTTTCAGTCACATCTTGGAATAGGAAAAGAGGGTGTTGAGATTTATTTCACATCAAGGGAACTACCTTGGTGAGATGCATGTTTTGGAAACCACTAGTGGTTTCAGATTAGTGTTTTGCCTATATATAATCCATGCAATAATGGTTTGATCATCTTAGACGATAAGCTATAGGATTCTTTTCAAGTATTGAGGATATTGTTATTGTGTCACTTGTTGGATCAGTTCATTGTATTTGTAGGTCTGTTTCAAGTTAATAGTGAGGGATATACATTTAAGGTTGGGTATTTTATGTGAAAGGGTTTTCCAAAGACAAATGCTATGTTATGGTGTATGCACTTATTTAGTTATTTTATCCATTTACATTTTAGGTCTTACTCATATTTTTGCTTTAAAACAAGTTATTTTAAATTTTAAAACTCCTTTGTGCTCTTAATTAAAGAACTCAACTAGGTTTTTCAACATATTGTATTAGATCTTGTGTGATCTTGACATATGAAGGAGAGAACACCTTGGTTTTTTTTTTATTTCTTTGGTTCTAGTGGGAGCATTGGATTTTTGGTTGATATGAGATCTAAAGATAACCAATTATGGCTAGCATCTTGATACTTGAAACTAACAAGTTTAATGAGAAAAAAATTGAGTTGTGAAATCTAAAGATGAAATATTTCTTGGTAGAGAGATAATGGATTATACTAACTCCTATGATATGGTTCATTCCTTCTAGAATGAAAATAGAGTAATGAGAAATACTTGATTGAAATACAAGAAGTGCAATTAGGGTATACCTTTATGATGGATTCAATTTTAATGATTTTTCTAGAGAATACACTACACAAAATTTATAGAGTGAAATTAGTGCATTGTATTAATCCAAGAGTCTTGTTAATAATTTATTTTTAAAAAGAGAATTTAATAGAGTCAAGGTTGAAGGGTCCAATTAAGTATTATATCCCAAATGTCTTTTCTTATATTAATATTATAATAATGCAAGAAACAAAAAATTGTTAGATAAAACAACAATATCTTATTCATTAAAGAGTTATATTACAATTTCACATATGATCTTACTTAATGCATTTATTTCTTCATAGAATCTCAATCAAATTCTTGGTTGGTCTCTACCTTCTTTCTTCTTCCTCTATTTTTGATTAATTTGGTCTATCCTCAAATCATAATGAACTTCTCTCTCTCTATGGAATATCATGTGGTGGTTTATAACGTGATCCACACTCCTAGAGTAAGATGATAAAGACCATTGGCTCCAAAATTAAAGGTTTTTCCTAATAATTTACCTTGGAAATTGGTGCACCACTCTAGCATAATATGTCGTTTCAATGGAAATGTGTATAATTGTCCCTAATGAGCTAGGAGCCTCAAAATGCAATGTGGTTCTATATATAACCTCTGTTAGTACCTATATAGAAGTAGGTAACATTAAGACTTGCCACAAGTTCAATAATTCCTACATTGATCAACCAAGTTACTGTTAAATAATACATACCTAGTATATGTCTCAATTAGGTTCCTTGAGTGAACAACATATGTGTGGCGATCAATAAAAAATAAATCAAATGGAAGGTTTAAGACACAATACAATGTATCATTCCAACTATAACCAAGTATAATCTTTTGAAGTTACTTGCGACGCTTCTAATGATATATCTATGCTTGCAGTTTGTAGTTATAATGTTTTGAGCCCTAGATCATGAATGTAGTGATATGCAATGCCTCAAAGTAGACTTATACAATTACACTACACTGGGAAAATCAACAAAATATCTACATGGAAAACACACATTAATTTTTTTAGTTGATGCAAGATTGCTCTTACACCTAAAATGCTCCTATATCAAACACCTTGAGCAATTAAAAAGTAAGCTCTCATTTTTTTTTCTAAGAATGAGCTAAAGGAAAACAAAGTCATTCAACCTTTGCTCTAGATATCCAAATAGAAAATTCAAGTGGGCCATTTTTCTATTTCACCAACTATACTTCCCATTCCTTGTGCTTCTCCAAAGTCTATGATCAATTATCTCTTCAGGTTATTTTATTCTTTGTGTAGTTACCAATGCGTCTATAATTATTATTGGTTTAGGTTTTGAATTCCATTCATGATATTAATAAAGATTAACAATGTTAGGTATAGTGAAATAAACAGATCTTTAGGTAATTCTACTTCATATGCATTTCCAAAATAAAATTTCTTATGAATCTACATGGCCCAAACTTCATCTTTATTTTATTATATGCTCCCTTTGGAAATATTTCCCTTCGCAAATGAGCCATTACTTACTTTCCAACTTCATATCCTTTATATTTTTTTACTTTGATTTACATTCTCTTTATATTTTTGATTAGTTTTCTCTAATTTCTATTTAATCATTTGAAGTAACTTTGTCATAGATTTTCAAATTATTCAATTACAACAACTTTTTTATGCATTATGGTAAAATATATAAGTTATTAAAACATTTCTTGGATTCTAATCATGTACTCTCTCACAAGTGTTCTTCTAGTACTCTTATTTGCTAAGTTATTATAAGCAAATTTAGCTTGCGATAAGATTAAATCCCAATTTCCTATTTTCTCACTTGAATAAACATTTCAACAGACTTCCTAAAATCTTATTCACAACTTCTATTTTTCTATTTTCCTATGATGATACACTAAACTAAATTAGGTATGTGTTGATCTTCTTCCATAAAGTTTCCAAATTGTCCAACAAATTTCACATCTTTGTTTGGTACAATGCTTTTAGGTAATCCATGTAATCTCACAATTTATTCGAAAAATAGATTAGTTATGTGTATTTTCATCATTAATTTTTTTACAAGCAATTGAATGTACCATATTTTAAAATCTATCAACCACTACAAAAATATTCGTGCACTTTGAGTCATTGGTAATACAAATATAAAATCCATACTAATATCTTCCCATGGTCCCTTTGGAATTGATAATGACATACAATCCAACATTTTGACTTCCTACTTTTGTTAGTTGACAAGTTGTAAAGATTTGTCACATTTGCTAACATCCCTATGAATTTGTGCCAAACATTAATTTTCACTTACCAATGCTAACATGTTATTAACACCAAAATTCTATTCTAATCTACAACTTTACTTTTATTTAATTAAATCCTCTCTCATTGAAATATTTGGAATACATAATTTGATTATCCATAAATAATAATTCTTTTTGAATAACATATCTAACAACTCACTTCTATCTCCATCAGTTGGTAATTTACATGATTTTTAGTTTTCAAAAAAATCAATGTCTATGTTTTTGATTAAGGTAAGTACAGATTTTGAAAGAGCCCAAACCTTTGTCAAAAAGGCCTTAAAAAGAATAAAGTGGAAAAATAGGGTTCCAAGCCTTTACAAATTTTCCATAAGGCAAGGAAAAATATGCCCAACCTAGCCAGATACAACGGAGAAACAACACAACCAAAAGAAAGGAACCACAACAACCAAGTTGCAAAAATAACAAGTGAATGAAAGAGTTGGGACCCCCATGATCCATCTTAACAATACCAGGCATAATGGGTTGGCCTCTCGCCCAACAACATGATTTTGGGGAAGTGATATAGGAAGACCTTTCTTCCTCCTTACAATAGTCTAAGAGATACTAACATCCATATTATCAAAACAAGGGAAATTAGGGGGGATTCCCCCATGGAGATCCCATTAGCACATGAGGAGAGAACATAGGATGACGAGGTGAAGGGTGGCCATCCACCACATGAGTAGTTTGGAGTTGGTTTGAAGTTGAGGGAAAATAGGGCTATGAAGTTAGGGTAGGAGGTTCCTCAATAGGGTCTGAGGGAAACATTAGAGCTATGCAAGCACATGAATTATCCTCTTCTTGAGAGGATTTATTCAATGGAGAACCAAGAGCATGAATATTTAAGTGATCTTTGTTAGTATCCTTCCACCACATAGTAGAGCCCTTGCAGTGTGAGAGGAAAAACTATATCTAGGTGATAAATGGAGAAGCATTGATGATATTTGAAGGGGAGGCCCTCATAATCAAGAGGTTGAGGCCAAGGCATATCCCCAACCATAAAAACTACACCCTTGTGAAGAGTCTTAGAGATGTCAATATCCACCAAAATGCGAGCAAAAGTGCCCCATGTAGGAAGTGGAATTGTCAACTTTCAAGAAGTGACCAATAGAGTTTCCAATGTCCTCATAACATGAAACATTCCAAAACTGCAGAGGGAGGTTTGGAAGTCTAATCCATACATGACACACATTTAGTGGCTCAATAAAAGGGTTAAAAGAAGGTGTCCAAATATTATTAGAGAGATAGTGCTCCCTCCAAGCCCACAACTTTCTCAACACATAATTTCTATCCTTTGAAGAGGCAAGAGAGTTAATGAAAAAACCTCTAGCCCAAGGGAAGAGCTCAATAATATTACTTCCACAAGAGGATTCTAAGAATCCAACGTCCACTTGTGTAGATTAGGAAGAGAAGGAAAAATATTGAACAATCTACACACTAGACCCTTAAATTGGTAGAAGTCCTCATTTCCACCACATCCTAGCCACAAACCACCATTAGGGATAATTTGGCACAACAAAGAGGATGATATTTCTCCCTCAAAGGGTGAGAAACACCAAAACCAGTCGCTTGAGAAAATATACATCCAACAATAGACATAAGGACCAAATGGGGGCACTAGCAGCATAAGGCTGTCACCCTATAGACACTCAAAATTGTCCTAGCTTGCAAGCGACACTTTTACATTAAATTTTCGTCTTTCCAATATGATTAAGTAATGATCAATTATTTAAATATTGACTAATCTCATATTCCACTATTAATTAAATATTTTTATATTATTTAATTAATTCACTTTACTATTAATCTTTCATGATTAGTTAAATAAATTCTATTTATTTAATTATGTCTCTAATTGTCTTTATTCTTTAAAATTGATTAAATAAATTATTATTATTTATTTAATTGTCCATCATCCCTTCCTAAATTAAATAATTATTTTAATTAATTAATTATCCATTAATTCTTCAACATTATCCACTCTTCATAAAAAAATTAAAATTATTTATTTATTTATTAAATTTATCTAGCACATTCCTTTAGTAATTAATTAATTTAATTATTAAATATCTCGCATTTCCAACTCATCCCCTCATGAAGACTTACTCTCGTCCACTGACTAATCAATTCCACTTGGATAATTTGTATGTCCTCTCCTCAGTAGAAAAAGGAATATAGATAGGTCGAATGGCTTAAGTTTTAAAGAAAACATGACTCAATATACTCCATGTGTACATTGAAATAAATCAATAAATGTAAAAAAAAAGAATTCCCTCTCATAAGTTTTTTGAGAAGAGAAAAGAATTAAACAAAGTAAAAAGAAATATATATAAATAATAAAATTATATGATTAGACTTTGTTTCATCTATGATAAACAATTAAATATCTTTAAGCTTATGTTTTAAGTGGACCGTACAACTTTTAAAATAATAAAATTAATTGGTAAATCTCTTTATACAAAAAAACAAGCGCCACGTAGTGGCAAGTACTTGTCTTTATAGTGTTTTAATTATAAGTTTATAGACTTTTTTTATAGTCATTTAGTAACAAGGAAACAAGAAATAAATAAGATAAGAGTAGTTGGAAGATAGGAGTAGTTGCCTTTATAGTGTTTTAATTATAAGTTTATAGACTTTGTTTATAGCAATTTAGTAACAAGGAAACAAGAAATAAATAAGATAAGAGTAGTTGGAAGAAATAAATGTAAAGTACTATAATACTTTTATATCAATGTGTAGTCATTAGATATAAGGATTATACACAATTTGAATTAGCTTATTGAATAACTGTGTAATTATTCTAAGCATTCAATTAACAAGGGAAAACTATTTTTATTTTGTGGAACTAGAATGTTCATTGTTACAATATAACTTTGAATGTGTAAATATCAATTAATTTGTTAGATGATTGTTAATAAAGAAGAAAATTTTAGTATTAAATGAGGAAAGTGTTTTTTAGACATTTTCTTGTTGGAGGTGAGAGTATTTGATCATGTAGGTAAAAGAGTGCTCAGATTCAAAATATATTTTGAAAAAGTGATATTGTCAAATAAATAAATAACATTAAATATAATAATTGTTTATCCAAACATAGAACATAATGTTTCTAAAACTATCTTAAGAAAAAAGTTATAAAGTGAGTTTATCTTCACCCTCAATTTATGATATTCCTCTTCTCATACCTCTTCACAATAATTTATTTCAGTAAATATCAAGAGTAAATTTAGGATAGAGTTCATTACATATTCCTTATATTAGAATTCCTAAAAATAAGAAAAATATAACCTAAGAGAACCATCTATGATCATTAAAAAAAAATTAAAAACCAATATTTATTTATTTTTTAAATATAAAAATATCAAAATTTTAAAATATATATTAATAACTACAAATAAAACTATTAAGAAATTATATATATATTTATTTTTCTTAAAAAAAAAAAAACATGAGAATTAATAAAATTAAAATAAAAAATCATATAAAAAATAAAGCAAGTATATCTATTAAATTTATATAATAGTTTTGTGCAATAATTATGAAAGTTATATAAACAATGGTTGACTGTAACCAAAATAATAGTTCTTAGTTCTCAAACTAGGCAAAATAATAGTTCTTAGTTCTCAAATATAACCAAAATAATAGTTCTTAGTTCTCAAAACTAGGCAAAATAATAGTTCTTAGTTCTCAAAACTAGGCAAAATAATAGTTCTTAGTTCATTTTCACTTTTCCTAAAAATCCTCCAATAACACACAAAACCTCTTAACCAATCATATTGATGAAAAACAATTTTTATAATTTATATAATTAAATATTTTGCAAGTTCACTTTACAAAATTGAATTTAATTTTTTTTTCAAAAAAATTATTGTTTTTGATTGGTTGAAAGCTAACTTATTAATAACTAATTAACTAAGAAAAAAAAAACTCATTGCAATAGTATTCCCCAAGTACTAATAAGGGAGGTTATAGGCTACGTAATATTAAGATTTCTTATAAAAAGGTAGCATCTCTTTATTTATATCCTTTCTTCTTTAAGGAAATTAATAATATGTACACACACGCACACACAAAGTAAATTTAAATGGGAATTTATTAATTAACTTTTAAATTATAAATTTTCTATTCATCCTTGTATTTGATCTTCGAAAATTAAATGTTAAGGTAGACCTCATTAATTTTTACATCGTTTAATCCTTGGGTTTTCTTTTTAATTTTTTTTTACTAAGCTAGTTCACTTGTGGGTCTGTAATCCTTATTTCAACCTGAGATAGATACACATACTCAACTACCTTCTAGGTCCTTTCTCCTTAATTCTTGAGGGTGTGTGTGATGGTCATCACACATACCCGCTTGTCCAAAATACCCAAACCTCGCCATTGAGTGGCGTGTCATCAATGTCGTTGTGTGGGAAACACCATTTGATGTGTATAGTTTATCGCCATGTTGTGCATGGTTAATGTATCTATAGTATAAATTACAAGCAGATGTAACAAAAAAAAATGTTAGTAGCATTTTTTTTTCCTAGTGTAAGTTACGGGCATTACATTTATATGCATTGATTAGATTTTTTACAATAAGTTTTTCACTATTAGTATTTGATGTTCTTAGGCCAAGTATCATAATTGTAGGTTTAAACTTAAGATTAAATATAATTTAAACAAATAATTGGCATCATATTATTTCATTTACACTTTCAAAAAATATTTTTTATATTTTATTAATATTTCTTCTACAAGTATGTTCAAAAATCTTATCAACCATTGGCTTTAAAATATTCTCATTAATTTCAATTACTAACATGTTTTTTATGCAAAATTATAGGATTTGTTATCAATGGTATATTTGCTTAATTACACAAATTTGTTTCACTACACAAACTTGTTTCAACTTTAAATTTTAGTATATTTAAATTATGCTTTCAATAGGTTGATCAAATGGTGTAATATTATCATTGATTATTCCATAATTTATTAGATCAATTGTTGTTTGAAGAATTTGTTGAATATCATATTGAGATGAAAAAGAGGACATACCTTCAAATCCAAGATTCAATTTTTTAATTGTATTAGTTTTTTTCATTTGTTTTCTTTACTACTCAAAATTCTTCTCTTTCTCGCTTTAAATATAAAGAAATGAGAGAGGAAAGAAAAACGATTGCTCTTGAATTAAAAAACTGTCATTCACATTACACCACTAATCTATTACATCGTATTGCCTTTAAAAGGCCAATATTCCCATATAAAACTAGTTACAGGAATATAACTACCAAAACCAATTTTTTATTTATTAAATTAACAATAGCTTGTTAATTTATTTATTTAACTATATATGTCAAGTACTAAATTCCTAACAAAATAGATGCTTCATAATCTAATTGAATTGGAAAAAATGATATTATATCTTCATCTACAAAGTTTAATTTCTTATTTTCACAAATTTATCTTTCGTTCTCTTTTGTTTACATTCTCAACTTCACACTTATTTGATGTTTGAGTCTTTCGTTATTTCCTTGGCATGGTTTTGAATTCTATGCATCAATAATTTGTGTATAATTATGATGATGAATAAGACATGGAGATTTGACTTTGAATAAGACGTAGAGATTAGCCCAATCATCCTATGATAAAACATTAAATCAAAAGCAAAATAATAATAATGTATAATGAAAACCACTAACACACCACCACAAGATCACATTGAACAAACAAAGAGATGAAAATGAATCCCATAAAGATTTTTTTACTTGTGTAGATTGAATTTATTTGTGAATTTCAATCTCTTAATTTATTTAGAGTGTATACATGGTGGAGGGGGGAAGGTTATTAGTGGTGGATGTAAGATTTGTGCAATTTTACAACATTCCTTTAGTTTTGAGTTTTATAAGTATGTTAGGTACCATGTAATAGTCAATTTAGGAAGGAGTGACTCCTTGGACAATAATTGGGGTGAAGTTCCAAAAATATTCTTGGATGATGAGATGAGGTATGGTTCTAGTGATATTGGAATAAATATGGGTGGGTGTTATGAGTGCGATTAAATGTTGGAAGGGGTTTAGACATGTCATGATATTGTACATTATGTAGCTTTAGAAATTATTTGACAACATGATATCATAAAAACATGTATATCATATTGTCAAAGTTATTGGTGTTTGGGGAATATAATTTAATAACTTTTGTTACTGAGGAAAAAACTAAGGTGTAACTTATGTTGTCGGTATTGAACCAACTATGAGCATAATTTTCAAATATTTTGAGAATATAAACATTAAAGTTTTTCCATTATGTTTTTTAAGTGTAAATTTCATTAGGAATCTTACTAAGTGGTCTCTAGGTTTGTCATTACTATCATATAGTAGTCTTGGAAATTATTTATATGAAGGATATCCAAGTTATCATGAAATTAATTGTTATGGTTAAATGATGACACATGTAGAACATATTAGGGATTGGATGGAAGATGGTTGATAGGGTTAAATTTGAAAAGGTTCAAGTTGATATATTAGGTGGATAAAACTAGCTAGGTTGAAAAATAAGATATGATAGAAATATTTTATTGATGAATATGATAGACTAGGCATAGGAGAAGGATAGATAAGGAAGATATAGGAATATGATAATATGATAAACTATACTAATGTTATGAGACATTGATGTGAGGAGATAATGGTAAATAAATAGAATTATGATTGGGTGACAAAATTGGATTAGGAGGGGGAAATGGATCATAAGGTTAGCTAGGAGGGGCTAATGGTTCAGAGGATGATTGAGGAGGTGATAATAGGATAATATTATGGGGGTATCATGGATATAGGGTGAATGGGAAGGGGATAATGGCATGAGACTAGAAGGGGATAATTGGATAAGACCAAGAGAGGATAATGGGACAAGACCAAGAGGGGATAATGGAACATAGGGTGAAATAAGAGAGGGTAATGGGATGGGAATAGACGGTGATAATGGGACATATGATGGAATAGTAGAGATTAATGGGATGAGCCAAAATGTGATAAGAAAACATAGGATTAACCATTATAAGTTAATGTGATATTATTATGATGAAATAATGGAACATATAGGGTGAAAAAAGAGAGGTTAATAGGATTGGAATAGAAGGGGATAATGCAACATAGGATGGACTAGCAAAGATTAATAGGATGGGCTAGGAGGGGATAAAATAATATAGGGTGAAGTATTAGAGGCCAATGGGATGGGATTAGGAAGAATAATGAAACACATGGTGAATAAGGAGAAGATAATGAGACAAGAAAAAGAGTGGATAATGGAACATATGATGGATTAATAGAAATTACTGGGATGGGAGAGTATGGTATAATAGAACATAGGTTGAAATATTAGAGGATAATGATATGGTATTAGGAGGAATAATGGAACATAGGGTGAATTAGAAGTTATCTAGGTTTTGAATATAGGACATGAAGTGGGCACTTCAAGTGTGTAGTAGTAATGGAAAAGAAAGTTGGTCAATAATGAGTGGAAGGAAAAGTTTCTTGTAAGGGTATATGTATAGGATAAAATGTGGAGGGAGGTATTATAATATAGAAGGGATAATGGAAAGGGAAAAATAAGGGATACTAGAACATGGGGTGAAATAAGAAAGGGTGCAATGGGATGACAATAAAGGGGGATAATGTAACATAGTATGGACTAGTAGATATTAGTGGGATGGGTTAGGAGGGATAAAAAAAATAGGGTGAACTATTAGAGGTTAATATGATGGAATTATAAGGGAATAATAGAACATAGGGTGAATTAGGAGAAGATAACGAGATAAGACCAAGATGGGATAATGAAACATGGGGTGAAAGAAGAGAGGGTAATGGGATGAGAATATAAGGGGATAATATAATATAGTATGGAATAGTAAAGGTTAATGGGATGGGATAGGATGAGATAGGTTAATGGGATGGGATTAAGATGGAATAATGGAGCATATAGTGGGTTAGGAGGTGTTTATGGTTTGATTATATGACGTGAAGTGGGAAAAATCTATGTAGTTGTAATGGATAAGGGTGGTGAAGAGAGTTGGTCAATAATAAGAGGAAACGAAAAATGGAGGAGGTGGTATAATATAGAAGGGATAATGGGACAAGAATACCATGGAATAATAAAACATTGGGTGAAATAAGAGAGGGTAATGGGATGGGAATAGAATGGGATAATGGAATATAGCATATACTAGTAGATATTAATAGGATGGGCTAGGATGAGATACCATAACATAGGTGAACTATTAAATGTTAATGGGATGGGATTAGGATGAAATAATGGAACATAAGGTGAGTAGGGTTAGATAATGGGACAACACCAAGAGGGGATAACAGGGCATATGATAAAATAAGAGAGGTAATGGGATGCAAATAGAAATAGAAAATGGAATATATGAATAAATAGTAGAGATTAATGGGATGCACTAGGTTGGGATAACAAACTAGGTTGAACTATTAGAAGTTAATGAGATGGGATTATGATGGAATAATGGAACATAAAGTGAATTATGAGGTGTTTATGGTTTTAATATAGGAATCTTAGTCGAAACAAGGTGTGTAGTAGTAATGGAGATTTTGTTTTGGTAAATAATGAGTGGAAGGAAAGGTTTATTTAAGCATATGTGTATATGATAAAATGTGGTATAATATAGGAGGTGTGAAAGGTTGGGCTATGTAATATGAAATGGGTAAAATGTGTGTGATGGTAGAATACAATAATTAAGTGGATATTAAATGGTAAATACATTGAGGATTTTACAAGAATAATTAAACATTTCATCATATAATGGATATGGAAAAGAAGACATCATGGTAGGTTCCTCATAATATAATCCATTCACATCATATGTATTATACTCTTCATGTTTGGTTGAAATATGTGGTGAGGAGGAGGATAAAGTGATAGGTTGTGAGATGGTGGAGGTAGGAGTTAAATTGGTTTAAGGGTTGTGGTATCATAAAATGAGCATGAAAGAATCTATGTGGGTGATGATTTCCCACAATGATCTACCATCATAAAAATTGACATATGTCCCTAAAAAACACTGTAAAGAAAGTGGATAGATGAAACCTAGTGGTCATATGGATACTAAGGTATATGAAAAGGGATTACAAGAATGGTGGGCACATATCAGTAGTGAAGAATAGGCAAGGTGATATTACTAGCCATTTGGAAATAAAGCATGTGATTTGGCTTATTTACACACTATAGAGAAGTAATAATAGTCAATTATAATGTAAATTGTGAATGAATTTTGTGATGATATAATATGAGAATTGAAACCAAAGAGAATGTGAACTAGGCATAAAGCATGAATTTAAGCACTCATATTTTAAGGTTTGTCTTATGGGCATGATACCAAGAAAATTCCTTCCAATCTTGAATTAGACTTCTTACTGTGATCAGGAATAAACATGGTCCTAGAAATGAGCAACAACACAAAACATGCAAGAAACCACCTAAATACCTAACACCTCAAGATTGGGCTAAAAGTTAAACCTAACAAAATAGATAGAACGATAATACCTTGTTAAGCTGCTCCTTTGGTTGGCCCTTCGATTGTTGACATGATATATGCTCCTCTTGATGGAAAAAGATGCAAGAGTAGGTGCAAGATGGATGAGAAATGGATGGAAAATAGATGAGGATGCTATGTTGTATGCAAGGAAATGAGAATTCTAGCTAAATATGGCTCAAATAAATTTTTTGCAAGAGTTTGGTTAGCACAATGATCAACCCCTTAAATGAGAGAAAAAAGTGGGTATTCATAGAGGAAGTTGAATTCTCTAGAGAATTCAACGGTTGAGATTTATCCAACAAGGTCAAGATGAAGGGCTATGGTGAGTTGAGGACTCACAAGCCCTCACATCTTGACATGTGGAATGTGAGATGGCTTAGGGATGGTGATGTGTAAATGAGGTGGAAGGAGGGTACATGAGGTGGAAGAAGGACAAGTACTTTGCAAGTACCTTGGGGAATAAGAAGATTTCCTCAAAAAGGAACTTCTTGTCCCCAAGTGGGAATGAAAGTGAATTTTGGGGAATAAGAAGAATTCCTCAAAAATCTCCATGGGAAAAGGGAAAGTAGTTGGAGAAATAAATGTGAATTAAAAATTCACATACTTTCAAGAATCTCATGGACAAGACAAGGTTCCAAAAAGGGAAGCCTTTGTCCACATGTGACTTGATGTGAAAAGCAAAAGATTCTAGAAGATGCATGGGAAGAGGAGATTCTAGGAGGAATAAATGTGAATTTAAAATTCACATGCGAAAGAGGGTCAATACCAAGAAAGGCAAATGAAAAGGTTGACTAAAAAGGAATGCTAAATGTGGCTAATGACCTTGATTAAGGTTGTGCAAACACATGATTAAGATAATTAACTAAAGATTAGAAGCAAGTGGCAAATGTTGGAGGATGTGACACATCCTAACCATAAATTGATTAAATTAATTATGATTAGAAGAGGGTTAGATGGCTAAGAGGAATTAGAGAACCACTTGCAAAAGTTGGAGGATGTGACAATGAGAGAGAAAAAGAAGAATTAAAAATTGGCTTAAATTCAAAGAGGTTACATGACTAAATTAAATAAAGTGGTATATTTATTTAATTTAGAGAGGACAAAAGGTAAAAGTATTTAATTATTAAATTAAATACTTTAGGAATCTTATGCAAATGATGAAATATTAATTAAATGAATGATTTAATTAATATCAACAAAGTAGACCAGTAAAGGGATGAATAAGGAGACAACTTTGACCATATGGAAGTGGTCAAATTTGGATGTCTACACTTACTAGTGAAATTTTATAATTATTCAAACTATAAAATATCAAATTGAGATGGAAAAGAGGGTGTATATTCAACTTCAAGATTCAATTTTTAATTGCACAAAGTTGTCTCATTTGTTCTTGGCTTCGCACTCTTCCAATGCGATTTTTTGAATAATTTTTTAAATGACGTTGAATTCTATATCAATTTAATATAATTGGTCAAAATAATAAAAACAATAATTAAGAATCATTAAATTAAAAAAATAAAATAAAAATCATTCTAATTCTTCAAAGCATGAAAATAATCATCCAAACTATAAAATTCAATTTAAAACATATAATTATAATCTTGTACATCAAGGAAACTAGAAAAATGTGATATATTTGTCAAAGAATGATTGAAATTTCTCAAAATTATAATAAGTGTGTTTCTATGTTAGGGAATGCATAGTTTGTAGGGTAAAACATAGCATGCGGGTCCAAAATCATGGTATGCACATGCTTTTTGTCCATTTTCCATTTTTTACTTGTAAAATATACACTCCCACTATATCTTGCCTTGGATATTTCCAACCCTCAAGGTTGGATTTTCTGTGGGCATCTAACCCAAAGGTGCATGTTCTAAAAAAATATTAAAAATCACCTATCATATTTTAATGATGATATAAAAATTTGTCATAATAACGTTAAACTCTCTCTTCTCTTTCTAAACATATAATTTTTTCTACATTTCAAATACGTTAAGGTTTTGATCTTCAATTTATTTTTCCAGTGTCATCTTTTTTGCTACAAACCTATGTATAGTATTTTTAATCTCATTTGTTTATCCATTCATCTAAATTTGAAACAAATTATAATTTTACATTCTAGACTCTATTCTATACATATTTGAAAAAAATATATTTTTGATTATTTTTCAAAGAAAATAGTGGGGAGTACACAAATTTTCATTTTTAGGATGCATCCACTTTGAAAATTATGGTGCTAGCTAAGTTTCCACCAAAACAATTTGTTAAATACTTTTTAAAAGTCAACATTTTAGGGGAGCACACTTGATACTATGATATATTTTTGTGACAGAAATAGGAGCACTTGTATGCCCCCCCTATTTGAATCTCTTAATCTCCACCATTTTAAAATAAAATTAGTATTTTAGAAACTAGATTTTGAGCACTTTGAATCTTGTTCTTGTCACTTCTTTGAATTTTGAGCATGACTATCTTTGATTTCACATCTAAGATAACACATTACTAATTTTAAAAAAAAGAATGGCTACTTTTGACCTCTTTTTGGTCCCCCATTTCTATGCACAGAAACATTGATCTTTTAATTCAACAAACATACTATCTCTATTAGAAGTACCAATATCATCTATTTGAGGAATGAATTCTAGTAGACATACCCATATTTTTATCTTTCCAAGTAGTGTGTTCTCCTTACTTGGTCTATTACATATTCATATCTGTGTGCATCTATTGAATGACTTGTTTCTAATTTTATTGTTTGACTTGTGAATTAGTTCTATATTTGACCTTGAATAGATTCACTACTCTCCACTTAGGGGAAATTTTATTTATTGATAAAGGTCTTCAAAAAACTAACCAAATAATTATCTTCGTAGTTGTGCCAAAATGCTAGTTCAAGTCGATTGGTTATCAACTCATCTGATAAAAAAATTAATATATTGGACCACTAGGGTCTTTGAAATATGATAATAATTAAATCCTACTTGGCAATGACACCAAGATTTTGGAACTCAAAGTTGTTGATTCCCAAATCCCTAAAGATAATTTTTTTCTTGAGTGCTAGGGGTGTCAAATTTAAGGGAGGAAGAATTCACACTTATGATGAGGTAGGGAAACTATGAACCAATTTACTAATGTAGGTAATATATTCATCAACTTTAGACTCTAATAGGCCTAGGAAGGCTTCCCTAAGGTGTTTTTCTAGATATAACTATAGGAAATGGACATATAACTTGACATACATTATACCCAACACATAGTACAACTGCTTATTTATGTCACTAAATATTTGTATGCTATTATGAAAATTCAAGGTTTTGCATAGACATAAAATAGATGAAAAACTATGAAAAATTTCTAATAATGTGATTATGATTACCCCTAAATTTATTATGCACATATATACATGTAAGTTAATAAAACTAAAACAACAAAATAAAAAGTGAAGTTTATTTTTTTTATTATTTTAAGTGTGTTAGTGTGATGGGAGGTTGAACATCAAGTAGACAAGTGCCTTATATCTAGTTTAGCTTGATAGATTCTTAAGTTTCATACAAACTAATGAATATAATGATATTAATCCACTTTGTGATACCTAAATGAATATACCATTGTCGAAGACCATACCTTCTAACTTCACACATTAGCTATTCTCTATGTATGCAGTGAGTAGATAAATAAAACTATAGAATATCAAAATGAACATGACTTAGTAAACCTTGAATAAGCCCATCTATTCCTTATGCCAAAATGAAAATATATATTGTAAAATATTTATAACGATTTAATAGTCACATAGATCACAAAGTAATTAAGTTAACACTCAAACCACTAAAATGCCATTAAGAAGATGTATGAAATCTTTAGGAATGTTCATACACAATATACAAGGAGACATTCACAAGATATTGGATTTGTACATTTAAATTTATTCTATTGGGATTACAATACTATATATACCCTTTGGATGAAATGCAAAACATTATAATACAAAAATGGATTTACCCTCTTCTTGGAAGGAAAATCCTATTGGTTTGAAAAAAACATTTCGTTCTTTCTTTGCAACCTATTCTTCCATTTTTTTATTAATGAAAATCTAAAACTATATATCATTCAATGCCAAAGAGGAACCTTAGAAAAATATACACAATCACCTAAAAGTATGGAGGTTGCCCATGCTTTCTCATGTCACCATCACATGGCCTTGTAATAGGAAGTGTGCAAGATTCATCTTTTTTTTCACATTCATGTTGAGCTCTTTACTGACCTCCTAGGTGTTGAACACTTGGAATACTGAGAGGGGTGTGGGGGTGAATCAATATTCACTATCATTAACTTCATCAACTTAAACATACATTCAAAACATCTCTTAAAACTTGCAGAAATGGAAAGGAACAATTAAAGCATGCATCACAACACATAACACAATAACATCATATTTATGTGGAAAAATTGAAAGGGAAAAACACAATGAGGTTAGCTCACAATATATTTTAACTGGTTACAATGGAGATTACAGAATGGTGGACTCATTGTCCAAGGACTCACTATCCAGAAAGAAAGAATGGATCACTGTCGATGGCTCACTACCAAGGGATCACTACCTAGAATGGAAAAAGATAGAAGAAAGGGTGGCTCACTACCAAAGATGAACTTCTAACAATGCATATACAACATGTTGAAATTATAGTTCCAATTAAGTGTAGAAAATTGACTTAACACACTTCATGCTTCACCACTATCACACTTCACACTTCCCTCTACATTAGATCTCACACACACACTCTTGAAAAACCTCAATTCCACCTTCAAATAATGAATTAACCTTGTATATATACATACATCTACTGCAAACGCCTATCATCAATTAGGTCGGCCTAATTGGATGAAACATGCAACCTCATAACCTGTCAGCATAAAACTCCATAACACACACCTTGAGGAATAGAACAAAACATGTACAACACCAAAATAGTTCTACATGATCTATAATCACTCCCATGAATCCACTCCATACATAACTTAACTCTGCATGACCCCAAAACCCTTATGTCAACACCACATAACAAAATTGGTGAAGCTAGAACTGAATGAACCAACTATTCATTCACAACTCAACACACGAACTACCAAACCACTTTCCACTTGGAGTGCACACACCTCTAACACCTTCCAAAACTTCCTCAAAAATTTGTAGCATAATATTCATCTGTGGTGGAATGCAAAGCATTCCAATCATGCACTCTATACTAGTCACTTTGCCATTACTAAGTCCGATACTCTATCACTAATATCTTCAATGCAAAAGAAATACAACCTTGAAACCTTAGATATAAAAACCTTCAACACATGCCATCGACACCTCAAAACTGCATAAGAAGATTCTGCATAGTGGAGCAATGCAGACCACAAAACTGTTCATCTAATCACTAAAAATGCACATGGGACTTAGTCGATTCTCCAAAACACTTGGTCTTCTCCTGATCAACACTTCTGCATTTCTACAATGGGCCATTAATGGCAACACCATACACCATCCATACATCATCATGCTCATGTTGCCAATAGTAGGTTGTGCATTAAAGAAAGTAATATTGTGATCTCTCGTGGAAACTCAATAGAGAAGTGGACATTACCACCTTGGATTGCATTGCAAGACAAATCCTATAGAATCTATGAGATGAATGATCAATAATTGTTGTGAAGATCCTTGAGGGATGAAACTTAGCCACCTAATTAATGGTGGTATGGATACCCTCATCCTACATCACTAGATTTACATTACAATTCACTCCCTCAAAATAAATAATTATTTTTGGGTGAAAAAGACATGATTGAGTAGTTGTAGGGTCAAATCTAGTTATTAATGACATTCTGGGAAGTGCAAAGGAGTGGTAAAAATGTTTTGGAAAAAAATTAGGAATTAAAAGTAAATAAAGATGTGAGAATGGGATATGTGTGGTTTTTTTCTAGGATTGGACATTAGAAGAAAGTCTAAAAGTTACCCAAAACTATGTAGAACATGTGAAAGGAATGAATGGACTGCACAAGAGAAAGTGAAAGAAAATTTTATGGGAATACATATTAGGTGTATAAGTGTGTGTTTGGATGTATAGAAGTTGGGTAGATATTTGCATAAGAATAAATGAATTACAAAAAATCATAGAAGCATCTGTAGTAATTTGATGTGGAAGAAGATTTGAGAAGTGGATATTATATAGGAGGAAATATTGGAGGTCCAAAGTTGCAACATAATTTTTTAGAAGAGGAAGAAAGGAAACGTAGGAAATGGGAGTGGGGAAAGATCAAAGGTCAAGATGAGAAAGGGATAAGGAAGACATATAGATGAAACTTGAAAATTTTGTAAATGAGAAGATATAGGAGAGTGTGGAGAATCTTTATGAAAGTGGATAAGGAAATGGGAGGAGTGAAAAATCTCCAGATCCATATTTAAATCCTATAAATGATGAATAGGAAAGGAAATAGAAAGAATGAAGGAGAAAAAAGACTTTGGAATTTTCACATGGAATAAGACTGTGGTATAAAATGTTTAGTTGTCCACTAAAATTTCATAACTTCAAAGAAATGGTAGAAAATAACTAAAAGCACCTCATACTTAGAATTTATTTCGATTTTTGTAATCTTCAACACATGGTATAAAATATAGGGATTGGGAGGAATAAAATTAGGCTATTTTAACCAAGGGAGACCATTTAAAATTTTATCATATTGATAAGAACTTATGATTATACTAGACAAGATGCACAAAAAATCATGGACTTAAGCAAATCCTAGCATTATTAAGTTGAAAAGCAACATAGGTTCTAGTTCCAGACATGCACCTATTGAAAACACAATAGAAATCTAGGTAACTTTGGTATACAAACAATAGAGGATAGGTAGGACCAATATTTAAGAACATAAAAATAAAATAACACAAACAAGGAAAAGAAATAAAAATATGTACATAAACTCCAGGAGAGCCTCACCATCACCAGGAGAGCCTCACCATCACGAGAAATATTATTTGGGGTACTAACCATGAAGTGATAGCTCCATGAATTCTCCATCAAGATTATTGAGATAGAAAGTGCCTTGAACATTAATTATTTGAAACTTAATAGGGTCCAACCCATAAGACTTCAAATTTTCCATAGACTTCAAATTTTCCATATTTTCCTTTATCTTAAGACTTGTAGTTCCACAAGAGGATGATATTCCCAACCTAAAAATTTATGTCAATAGCCTTCTTATCGAATAAATAATTCATGTTTTTCTATAATAGTAGGTTTATTTCATGGGAAACCCTTCTTGATTCTTCCAGTTCTATCAACTCATGAAATATTAAAGAAACAACATAATCTTTTTCTTCCTCAGTTCTATCAACTCATGAAATATTAAAGAAACAACATAATCTTTTTCTTCCTCAATTTGCTACAGTAGTTTGTATACTAGAAATTCAAGACTAATAGACATCTTGGCCTTTGTGATATAGACCAATTGAAAGGGGTTCCTACTAATATCCTTATTATAAGTTATCCTACCAAAAATATCTTAAAAGTATATCATCCCATCTCTTCTTGTTTGAATCTAGTGTTTTTTTCTTTGTGATATAGACCAATTGAAAGGGGTTCCTACTAATATCCTTATTATAAGTTATCCTACCAAAAATATCTTAAAAGTATATCATCCCATCTCTTCTTGTTTGAATCTAGTGTTTTTTTTATGATGGTCATGACCTATTACTAGACTCAACTTGTCCATTTCCTTGTGGATAAAAATGGTATGAATGTGTTAATGTTATCCCATATTTAGAACATATGCCAGTGAGGTTTTGGGATCTAAAACATCTAAAACACATTTCATTGCCAACAAGTACCATTTAGGAACACCAAACCTTATGACAATTTTATTTAGAAATAATTCAATCACCACCTTGGATGCAACATTTTCATGTCCATTTCCTTGTGGATAAAAATGGTATGAATGTGTTAATGTTATCCCATATTTAGAACATATGCCAGTGAGGTTTTGGGATCTAAAACATCTAAAACACATTTGGGATCTAAAACATCTAAAACACATTTCATTGCCAACAAGTACCATTTAGGAACACCAAACCTTATGACAATTTTATTTAGAAATAATTCAATCACCACCTTGGATGCAACATTTTCAGTGAGGATTGCCTCTACCCATTTGGTGAAGTAATCAATGGCCACCAAAATCCATTTTTTTAATTTCTTGATTTCTCAACAATATCTCATATAAAATTAACACTCCATTATTAAAATAGACCCTCAAATGATACAGACATAAGGATGAATGTTCTTGAAAATTTCATATTTCTTAAAAATATATAATAAGCCTCACATCTTTTGAAAAAATTGGCTACATTCTTTAATAATGTAGGCCACCAATATCCTACTCTGATAAGTTCTTGAAAATTTTATATTTCTTAAAAATATATAATAAGCCTCACATGTTTTGAAAAAATTGGCTACATTCTTTAATAATGTAGGCCACCAATATCCTACTCTGATAAGTTCTTGAAAATTTTATTTCTTAAAAATATATAATAAGCCTCACATCTTTTGAAACAATTGGCTACATTCTTTAATAATGTAGGCCACCAATATCCTACTCTGATAATCTTACGAGAATAGATGTGAAAAAATTGGCTACATTCTTTAATAATGTAGGCCACCAATATCCTACTCTGATAATCTTATGAGAAGTATCCTGAACATTAAATTTCCTCCACATAATCCTTGGTGGCATTTCCTTAATGACTTTTATGGACTTATCTTGTTCTAAATATTTAAGGAGAAAACCATCAAGGTTTCTTCACATCAATTGGTCTTGGAGCAATACATACCTTTGGGCCACCAATTTCAATGGTTATTTTTTTATCAATCACTCAATACTAAAGGAAAACTTAAAATTTTCAAATAAAAAATAATATCCTTATACCAAAGATAATTATTCAAATAAAAAGGAGGTGCTAAATTAGAGTTCATTTGATGCACTTCTACCACACCCAAACTTTTATTTATCGTCAACCTGGCAAGGCCTTGACATCCATCTATCTCGATAGCCTTAATTTCCATGCCATAATATTCAATATTATCTATCCATTTGTATCTTTTTCTTGATGCCTCTTTCTTTATTGAGATATCCCTTACAATAGTATGAGGGACATAGGCAATGATCTTGGCTCTTGAGATAGGATCTAAAAAAATTAACTACCTTAATGAGAGCATAGCCATGCTTCTCCATGATGGAATAGTTTGCATTTCTCAATTATTAGATTAAAAAATTCGTTGCTCATTTCCATCAATATTATTTTGAAGACAAAAAAAATGGTATAAAAAGAACAAAAGTAAAATAAGTGGAAGGGATTTAAATAGTTAGGGCTTGTGAACTTCGGTGCTTTCTTAAGTGCATCTTTGATTTATAGGAAGGAATCAATTGATTCCTTATCTAAACAAGCGCTCTGCGTGAGCTGGAGTCCCTGCCTTAAGCAGGTCTGTTTGTAGGGAGAACAGGGTTGTGAGTATTTTGGTAGATAGCAGAGATACTTAAATTCCTTACGAATTAGGAGAGCTCTGTCTCTGTTTTAGCCAAACAAAAGCATGATGTATAACGAATTCTGCTTCCAATTCTCCTAGTTGTGAACAGAGGTGCCCCTCCGCTTCTTTAGCGGATCACATTTACTAAAATTAGCCAAACTGAGAAATTTCCCATCGTTAGAGAAGCTACAGTTAAATTTTCAATGTACGTATTTCTATTAATTAACCAGACTAACATATAGCATCCTCACCCAACTTAAGCATATTTACTTTAATTAACCAAACTGAGAATTTGTCCATCCCAAGATTTGCAAGTCTTCTACATGGATCTATCTCCTCTTTTAGAGGTTCTGGAAGGGAAACCCAAATTGTATCAGCCAAACCATCCTGCATAGAAAAATGAAAGCTATCAGTTTATGCAAATGATAAGGTACAGAAAATTCTGGCATATCTTGACATGAAAATGGGGAAGAGAATCATTAAAAGAAACTTCTAAAAGTGGTCCAATGCCAATTGCAGATTTCATTCGCCCATCTTCACCTTCACAAGATTCAGTAACTCCCAAATGCAATGGATAATCCTATCCTAAGACATTCATCTCTGCAACAAGCAAACGGTATGCCTGGACCATGACATATAATGGCCATAATTCTTCCAGCCTAAGCATGTCTTCATACTGTCGGTGAATTATTTATACTGTCTTGGAGAAAAAAGTAATCTGTTAAGAATCTTGTGTGTCCAGCTACTAGCTTGGCTGTAGATTCTGCCCTAAAGGACTATCCCGTCCAAGGAATGTCTAGATGTAAGGCTCGTTTTCATTTTTTTTAGCAAGCATTCTATTGTTTCAAGCTCTATTTCTTGGCTTCTCTCAGATCTCTTCTGTTTAGGCAAGTTAAGAGGATACAATTTCAATTCATAAGTTTGCATAACAGCTGTGAGAAGCATAGCTAATCTGCCAAGCTAGAAAGGATTATTTAATATTTTGTGACACATCTGATGAACATATGTTCATGTTTCCAGAATCAGAGCTTCATCAAAACAAGCTCTACAAGCTTCAATGCATGTGAAGATAATGGAGAACCAATAATCAACAAACCTAAGTAAAATTATCCAAATACCTAAAGTGATGTACAAAGAAGGTAACGACCATCACTTCTCCTACTGAGATTTCAAAACCAGTTAATTAATTCTTCTACAGAATAATTACACAATCCATTATCTCACTGCCACTATTCTTATAGTAGTATTACACAGCCATATTATCAGATAAAACTTTTCATTACCATTTTTCATATTAACCCAATGGCCGAGATATTGCCATGAGAAAGCACCTAAAAATAGAGTTTTCACTCTATCTCATAATGTTTCATATATGCTACCATTACAAATGTTTATATAGTATTTTCACCCTCTAAATGGGGCATCCAAGTTGTTTATCATATTTGAATGCGTCCCTTGGATAAATCCAAGCATTTAATGCATAAAAAATGTTGTTTGTAACTCTATTACTCACCTCTTACACATGGGAAACTAATTTGTCCTAATGGACACTTGATTTTTTCTTATGGACACCTAATTTTCCCTAGCTTGCAAATTGGTTATCATCTTCATGTGGAGGTGTCATAAAAATTCAAAAAAGCATCACAAGTGTCCAAAACAACCTCATGGGGAGTTTGGAATCTAAAACAAACTTAGCCTTCAAGATTCTCTTCTAGGTCATGACTACTTAGTTATGTGCTTGTGGTTCTACGTATGTATAATATTTTAGATGGTTGAAGTTATAATAATATGGTTACATGATTGTTCATATATTTGGCACCGTTTATCCTTTTAAACCCCATTTTGTGAGCCTTGTGGGGTGAATAGTACATAGATTTATTTATGATATATGTGGTTTACTAGTAGTTAGTGTGATGCCAAATAATTATGCTCTGTGATGAAATAATTATGATAAATGAAAATAAATTAAATGTTTCCTTTAGATATGATAGATTATGAGACCATTATGGTAGATGAGTAAAATAAGTCTTAACAACCTATTTAGTAAATATTAAATTATGACGAATGACTATTGATAGTTAAAATTATCATAAATTATGAAAGCATTAGAGTAGTTCTTGTATGCATTGTATAAGCTAATCAAGGAGGATCTTGCTAATAGAATAAGAACTATGTGCATAAATTTGACATCATGTATTATGTTTAAGATGAATATAATATCTTATTGTATGACTTTTGTTTCCATTATTATGCTTGCACACCTTGTGGATAAACTTCTTATTAAGTATATGTAGCCTATGGCTTGTTTATTTCACCAATCTAAGTAATAATAGCTCTCGTCTTCAATAACATATGTGTTACTATATTTGGAATTACTCCCTTGTACCTTAGTGAATTCTAGGAGGAATTCTAAGCTAATGGGAGGGGGATGTAAGGACCCTCCTTGTGTATGTCTATTGTGACTCCATTTCTTTTTTGTATTTTCTATTATTGCTAATTAACTAGATCAAAATTGATAAATTGTGCAACCTTATCTTAGGATGTTGTGAATATAATTAATCATAGTGATGAGCATTATGAGAATCTCTCTCTCTAAATTTCATGATGTGAATGTGTTTTAATAACGAATAATTGAATATTGTATTATAAAGTGTTCTAATAAGGGACTACTAGTTTGTGTGTCTCATTACATGCTCTATACTCAAATTATGTTATTGAACTTAAGTGACTATATTATGTATCTTCTAACTTCTTAAATATGGCTTATAAATCTAATGTGAATTACTTGCAGTATCAAAATTTGAATAGTAGTCATCTAGTCTAACTAAGGTTTTATGTGATATTATGAGATTGATTTTAAGTCACAATACATCTTGATATAAATGAAAGCGATTTAACAAGAAGTATGAGAGGATGTTATGTCTAGATTTAGCTCAATGGATTACTAATTTATTTTACATTTTTTGAGGTGGATGTTGTTTGTGAGAGGGAATAGGACCTTTGGAATTCTCCAAGTGGTTAAAGGAGATGGATAGACAATGGTATATAGGTTTGAATGAAGATAATTCTAATCAAGCTAAAGGAAAACCTTTGGTAAGTAGAGGTGGTAAGTGATGTATTGGAAATCTTGATGAATGATAAGTCTAAATAATAAGGTATTGATCAAAGATAAACTAGGTAGAAAAGATAAAGGATGAATTCAACTTTTATGATGTCACTTCCTTTGAATGTAGATTCAAATTGTTATATTAAAATTAATAGGGATTTAATTA